>MJUU01024073.1:0-22120 GCA_002080025.1 Modiolus philippinarum
TCTGGCAATATTGTGTAGTGTATCTGATCTAATGTCTGCCATTAGAATTACGAACACCATAAAAAGCAAAACAAATTTCATTATGCCTGCAAAAAAGCATAGAAATTTTGTCGATAAGCAGATTTTTTTTTCAGGAATGTGCGCCTGGTCAACACTTTCATAATCCCTATGAAACTTTAAAATAATGCATTCAATTCTTATGATTACATTTTAAACCGAAATACAATACAAAACAAAAATAATAATAATAATTAAAAAAATTATTTACAGGAAAGTTTATCATGTACATTGGGATTTCATTTTTACAAATTCATCGTGAACATGTGGTCAAGTGTGTTTCATGGGAATTGCAATTTCACATTAACATGCCACCTGATCGATGCTCACCTATCAAATTGACGGAAGTCATATGCATATGCATGAAATGTAGTTATAGACAAGTAATGATGATAAACCATTATTAGCTTACTTATTAATTATTTTTACGGTTTGATAAGATGCAGGTACTACACATCTTTAAAAATATATGTATATTTATTCTCATTTTAGTCAGATGAAGCAGTTGGACCTTAAGTCATCATATTTTTGTCATACCGTCACAAGAATCATCACTTATACAATATTTCATTGCTTATATACATTTTTTGACAAATACTTATCATCAAAACAAAACACCACAAAAAAAAAAAAAAAAAAAAAACAAAAAAAAAACAAAAAACACACACAAATTATTAGCGAAAAAGGATTTCATGTAATGATGAAAATTAAGTACCCGTCACACAAGGCAAATATTCAAAACTTAGCTACAGGCCCAAAAACGGATTTTTATCTGGAATATGCAATATTTTTATTTGTTTAAAACTAAGGATTATACCCCTTGTGCAAAGTGCTTTCCTAACGCTTTAAATTTAGATCCTATTATTAATTTTCTGTCAGTTTTTTTTTACTTTGTAAGGCTTAAATTTTATCTGCCGACCTGAGATATAAGCTGTCGACAACCTTCAGCAACTATATTAACATTCAGTCTGGTTTCTGTATTCAGTTATTTATGCAATTTATTTAATTTCATCACTCCACAATTCAAACAATAACTCCGTATAATTGTTATATGATTGATTCATTAGATAAGTTAGAGTGTAACGTCCAGAGAGCAATATTTCATCTATGTCAGGACGACAACAAGTAAATCAAATCACATGTTATAAGTAAACGAAGAAAGATAAAAGGGTGGAAGGCACAACTGGGGCAACGAGTTTTGATTGCGAGGGAAAATTGGAGAAATGGGTAGGGGCAAAAAATTAAGATTTCTATACGACTCCAAGTGAGTCTGCTTTTGAATGAGAAATATTAACGGGGTCTTTAAATTCATATAAGGCGTCTCCCCTGCAGTTTATCTACATAAATTTGCGGTCAATCTTTCATTATTATGATCTGACTACTCCGCATACACAATACATTCCCCTCTTCCGCAAGTGAGGACGCGCCCAGCAGTTACGTAGACGGGTCCCCGAGAACCGATTGAGTTGCCGGATAAAATTGTAGACTATCATGATATAGCCAATTTCGGACAAATTAATCAACAAAAAAACAGGTTATCCGGCACTCGATACGAATAAGCACCTTACCGTAACTTCCATTCTTAAAAAAAAATCATCTTCCTGAAATTAAAACGACAATAAAATGCAAAGAGTTAGAAAAAAAAAGGATAAATATATGGCACCTTTCAGATTTAAGACATGAAAACACAATCTCGACTTAATATCTCAGAAAGAATATCCAGTTCATTTTTATTGGTTTTATCTTTGTCTTCATTTTTGTTGCATCTGAATTGCCGTGGAATTTGCTTTGGTACTGTTTGTCGATGTAACATATTGAGAAAAACAAAAAAAAATGACTTGATTGAAAATGTTATTCCTCGCTAACAGAGCGGCCATTTAATCCATCCGTTTAAAAGAATAAGTACAAGAGAAACTTACTTATAATTTGTATTTCTTCTCTCCTGTTCAAATCCACTTAATGAAAGAACTCGAAATTTTATATCATTATATCCTGTTGCAGAATGTATTCAAATTTATTATGACATGGGTGTATTTTGTATTGTCATGCTGTTAAGTACATAAACCATTACAAAAAAAGATATGAATAAGGACAGAATTTTAGAAAAAGTCCCTTAAGAAAAAACAATAGTTACATTATTTACATGTTGACGACACTTAAAAGGTACATTTGCATGTCAAACATTTTTCATTTCTAAGACAACATTTAGTCCTGTCAATGACAATAGTTTTATAAAGTTTGAAATACATGTAAATGTTAATGTCGGTTATACGTTGAAGCAAAACTCTAAGTGAAATAACAGGTTCAATTTTATTGGATCAAAAATTTAAATATCTTTTTAAGAGTTGGCTTTGAAGAATAATAATTAAAACGTATACATTACTTAAATCCAAGTAATATGAACTGATGTATTAATATTATAAGAATATTGTAGAACCAAAGCATGAAAGTGCGAATGGGAAAAACGGTTGACTTGCATTCTCTGTAAAGTTTACTTACATTCTAAATTTTTTGTCGTCTGATATATCTGAATTTTTCTCAATTAAAACGATATTTTTGACATAATTCAAGATATGATTGTTGCATCCCATTTTCTTAATACTTCTTGATAAACGTATGTTCTGTATCTTAGTTTTTTCTTTTCAACATGCATATTAAAATCAACAAATTGAGTGTCTATGGGTCAGTTATTTGACTTAAACGCCATTTTAATAACAACAACACCATCAACAGTTCAAAATCTTATATATTATAGACTTGAAAGCATTTCGTGCAGTTTAAGTTATTTTGCACAAATCAAATCCAACGGATAAAAGATATATACTGAAACAAACGAAGGTGGTCAAGAACTTCATCGTTATAGTTAACTCGTGTACTCAGATATCTGAGAGCGAAATTTTCTTGCATATGTGCGACAGTTTTTTGTGTATCACTGCTGTATTCTTTTCCATGGCGTAAGTTCCAAGATTTCATTTTGACTCTACTATTCTGTCAAATTATATTGAGAACTTTGCAAAAGTGTTTTAAATATTAACTCACTCCAATTTAAATTTGCAATTCCAATGATTGCAAATCTTGTGCCACCTTTTTTGAGAATGACCAAGAAGTTTGAATAAATCGCAGAGAGCTGAACGAAATCATATTAGCTCTATATCTTATGATTTAACACAGCAGCAATTAAAAAGAAAAATGGGAATTTCAAAAATACAGTTCCGTATGGTATTTCACTACATTTTACGAAAGGATGTGGAGTAAATGAACATGAGACCATGACACATATGTTAACTCCAACTGCAAATACTTTAAATAAGCTGTATGGCCATTTCGGAAATTAATTCCTCATCAGCAGCACTAGAACCCAAACATTGGAAATCCACGATCTAGAAAATGTCCAAAAATGCATAAAACCAAAAGAATTCCGAATAATCAGTAAACATCAAATATTTGTATTTCTCATGGGACTTTGAAATAATTTATAGGACTTTTACTACTGCCATAGGATTTCTTTAACTTCAATGGGAACATTTTCAAATGGCAATACTAGTAATTCAAACTCCCATTGGAAATAGTGAAAAAAATAGTAAAATCTCATGGGAAAATGCATTTTCTAATGGGATTATCAAATTTCTATGCTTTTTAAATTGCAGAAGTTTAAAAGTGTATTAACATATCAATTTTGCTTGAATTTTGGCGTGTCTATTTAGATCCTTTTGGATCTAAATACTTCGGTATTTAGTCATTTGGTAATGTGTTCTCTATCAGCTTTTACACGCTTTTCGGTTCAAGGACTTCCAAATGATTTGGTTTGATCTGCACTGATGAGACATAGGTGCGCATATGCAGAAAAAAAAATTAACAGTAACTTTGGTATTTCGTTATCAACTAAAAATCTAATTTGAATTTCGCAAGTCTCATGAAATTTTTCAAATTATTATCACTTATGTGGTAGCTGGTCACACAAGATTTGCAATAACTGGAATAACTGGAATTGCAAATTTAAATTGCAATTAGTTTATTATTGAATACCTTTTGAATACCACACTCACTTTTTCTTATGTGACTGACTTCATTTTTTATGTATTGAAAATAATTGTAACTTCTTTGTATTTTATAAGTTGTAGAAATTCGCGGTAATAGAGAAATCTGAAAATGAGTCCGATCCATCATTTTAAAACTAAAAGAATAAAAATGTTTCATTTGTAAAGCGTAGAACTGCATTGCAAAAAATGGAAATCGTTTAATATTTTCGAAATACGCATTTGTTTTCCATATTTAAAACGTTGTTACTTTTATTGATATCATTTTCATTTGTTTTGTGAACACCCAAGTAAATTATGATTATTTTTGGGGGTACAATAACCAACTATAGCATAAATCAGAGTCAACTTTACCCCACTACACAATAAACTATAGCATATAGGTTACATTTTTAAGCATCAATCGTTTAGTAAGCTCTTTGTTTGCACAATATTGAGCATTTATTAACATTATTGTACTCTTTTCACAAATCGAATATTAAAGTAGCCGTTTGGTGGTGATTCGCAAACGAAAAATGAAGTCTTATGTCCGATCGCACTATTATTAAAATTCATCATAGTAAACTATCGCTCCTCTGGAGTTTTCATGCAAGAAAACTGTAGCCCTCGTGCAAGTAAACTTTCGCTCTCAAGACAGACCCCTATCGCATTTACTGGAATTTTCAGCTGTTACGATATGATGCAGCTTGACAATGATGAACCTAGGTTGCTAAATGCGAAAGACATGTTTTGTAAAAAGAACAGAAGTTTTAATAATGAAATTATTACCTAAAATCATAAATAGGTAAAATGCCTTTAAAATATGTCAAATTTTAAATTATTCTAATATATGGGTATTTTGTAATCATAATAATGCTCATGACTTATATATTTCAACGTCAAATACTAATTTCTGTCAGAAGAAATTGTATTTTTAACCTAAATGCCACATTTTTCGTCTATCTGATTGATTATTTTCCCATAATACATCTGGAACACACAAGTCAATTTCACAGGGAATGCAAGTCAACCGTTTTTCTATTTCGCACTTTCATGATAGTGGATATGAGTCTGATGGTCTTGTTCTACATAAAAATTTGATTATCAAAATTGCTCTGAATCTACTCCCACAATTAAGAATCCGTTAACGTTCGTGTATGATTCTAATTTTGTACAGCTTTTTCTTTTGACAATTGTTTTTGCATATTCATGGTATTTAATAATGCAGAAACACAGCAGGTTCGGATGAAAATGTTTATACAACAGTTTGATAGTGAAAAAATTACAATAAACGAAAATAAATCAAAAGAAAAAAATTGCTACAATGGAAATGACAGAGATTTACAACACAAAATTCCTTTTGAAATATGTATGCAATAATGCAACTTGATGGAAATGTAGATGTAGCAACAGGAATTATGAAAGCTCGGACAAAGATACAATACATGAAAAAGTAAGAAAAAAAATTAAAGAGCTTATTTCACAATCGATACTAAACTAAGTAGGTCCTCTTTGTGAAAAAAATGTGTCGTCTTGAGTCCAAATTAAAATTAGGGGACGGATATTATATGAGACAACTAAGATTTTTGTCGGGCAATGGATGACAGCGGTTGTAAAGTTTGCCAGTTAAGTGAATGTTTGTAAACGAATCAACTGGTAAAATAAAGAAACAAAGTCATAATATGAGCACGGCACAGAAAAGAAAAAATTGAAGATGCACACATATATATAAAAATGAACACCACGGACGCAATAAAAAAACCATGGGCGAGATCAGGTGCACAGGTAGAGTAAGCATCTTCTGCTTCTTATAAGTAATGTCAAATCCGGAAAATTAAATTTTAGTGGCAAAGAGAAAAATCTGTTCTCATCTGGTATCGGATATCCCCTAGCGGTCCACGATATCATGATGTCGACCGTAAAACTTCTATAGTGATGACTTTAAGTTATGGGCAACATACAAACTTTACCCTGGCTTAAGTAGCCTATTTGTAATTTCGACAAATCTATTATGAATCGGGTCCTCAAAATAAAAAAAAAATGTAGCGTTGTGTAAAATTATACAATATTAACGGTTCTTTACCCCTGCCATATAATGAATAAGAAAACAGATACCATTTATTATTTACCTTTAAAACGAGGGAATGCATTTGTACCACGTGGGTATTTGCGCATACCATAATGATCATAAATCAAGCGGTCTTACATGATCAAGTAACAATATATAGAAAAATGTCTCACTGCATTTATTTTGGGGGGGGGGGGGGGGCGTTTCTTATCAGTCACTATCAAACGATATATTCATTGAAATGAAGAATATAGTTTAGTTTCTGCATTTGATCCACGACGGGAAAAAATGAAGAATTAATATGATTCAGCATACATAAAATTTTCTCTTGTGTATAACACTCGCAGATATTCAACAATATTTTTAACAAGAATTACAAACTTGAAAAGTTCAAGATTTCTCAATATTTAAACATTCATCATGTAGCAGACGTCCACATGAGTCATATTTCCAAGAGTAATGCAACTCAGGGATAACAGTATGTTTTTTCGCTCATCAGTCACCACAAAAGACACCAACTTAAGATAAATGTATATTATGTTATAGTTCTAGTTTTCAACGATCTCCCTGTACTTAAGGTGTATTAGTATTCTTAGTGATTTTCTACTTAATCACATAATTCTCTCAATAACTAACGTCGTTCTGTGGTGCGGTAAGGTCAAAAATAATTAATTACTTATATACGAAATTCAATTTACGAAATTCGATTTATGTATATACAAAAATAATTAATACGGAATTCGAATTACGTATATACAGAAATAATGACGTATATACGGAATTCGATTTTCGTATATACAGAAATCATAACGTAAATACGTAATTTAATTTTGTATAAACTGAAGGAAACGTGGATATCCAATGAAATTGCCCGTTTTAAACAAGGTAAGCCATTGTTTTGCTTATCTTATTATATTTCGGCAATTTATGTTTATATGCAGATAAAATCTAAACATTTGGAAGACCATAAACTCAAGGATGTTTAAAAACTGATAGAGAACAAATATTCGAACATGTTATGAATGGAAAGCCAAAATCAGATATGGACAGAGCTTTGCATGAGGAGATACTCCTAAGTTCTCAAGAAATTTAAAAAAAAATAACATTAACGATAAACAAGTTAAAAATATATCAACAAAAATCTTTTGTGTATGACTTTTGATAATCTTTCTCCTCCTTATGGAATATACATATCGCTGTTGACACATCGTTCTAGAGCCTGTGCTAAGGCTCATGGCTTTTAGTCATTGATTTTGTTGTAATGACAAACCAGATTCAAAGTACTTAAAGTGAAGACAATCTCTCGGAAATTTCTAAAGCCGTTACGATCAGTTTGCTTAATCTTATGTATTTGCAACTTCACAACTGTATTCCCATAGGACCTTTTTCCATATGTTACATAAACGAAGTTTGTTTATTGTACCGGCTTTCATGATTTTGACTTCCTACGGACGACAAATATATATTTGCAAAAGATGCTCAATGCTAGGGAACACTATTCATATCCATGTTTTATGGACTTGGGTTTATGTTTTGTTCAGTCATTTGTTATCTGTTCTCTATCAGCTTTTACACGTTTTCGGTTAATGGACATCCAAATGTTTTGGTTTGATCTGCACCGTTGAGACATAAGTTGTCGAAATGCGCATATGCAGAAAATGAATTAACAGTAACTTCGGTATTTTGTTATTTCTTTTATTTCACCGGTTATGCGGTGTTGATGGACAGTGATTATAATATTTTTTTCTTTGTATGCTGCGCAGCAGCTGATCTTGTATTGTACAACGTGGAGATTGGCAAAACTTACTGAATTGGCGATTACTATCTTCACGATGCTGAAATTATGTTGATTGCAATGACAAATGTCAACGTTTTTAGGCAAGGTCCAGCTTTACAAAAGACTTTATGAAGCAGTATTCATTGGTCTGATTGGGGTATAGATTGTAACAAATAGCAGTTATAACCCAGAAGGAGTTAGCCCGATTGGTTGTTACTGATTTGTACTAAGACCATATGGCCCATTTAAAAAGGAAGTTGGTAATAATTTAGTTGGACTCCAAATTATTTGAAAGCAGGATTAATCGGGGTATCTGATTACATTAAATGACATCGTGATCAAATAAGTATAAATCATGGGTTTATCAGATTTTTAGAAAAACGAACCTGTGATCATTAATCAAAGTGAGCACAGAATGTGAATATATAGATGTTACCTTTTTGACCAGTTTGAAACATTGTCTTAACTAATCACGTTTGGTCGTTTGTCCTGTAATTCCACCCCTATTAAGCTGGATAATGTTTAGGTAAAGGTAATGTTCAAATATCAAAAACCGTACCTAAACATTATGCCGAACCGGGACAAAACGTTATCCAATGTTATTTAAAAAAATAGATTTGTTTACATTTTTCTCAACCGGGCTAAACATTATCCAACCGGACTAAACCAATTATACGCGAACTCCCCTTACCTAAACTGTTCGCCGAGAACTCAGCTTAATAGGAGTGAATTCTAGACAACAATATTCTATCCACAATTTCCCAAAATGTACAGAAATTATAATACTTTACAAAATTTAAACAAAAATTTATATATTTTTCCTTTTCTATGGAGAAAATTAGACATGAGATCATATCTCATGTGTACACTTTGTTCAATTACTATTATTTAAATTTGTGTAAATTCTAAAACCTAAGGATTAACTCCTTCCATCGTAGTTTTGTCCTTAGCTGTGTTTGATATTACTGATTATTCGGATTTCGTTTGGTTTTATGCACGTTAATTATTTTTTGAAGTTATGGATTTCCTTTGTTTGGGTTCTGGTGCTGCTGGTGGGGAGTTGGTTTCCGAAATGGCCATGCGGCTCGTTAGAGTTATTGCAGTCGGTGTAGACATATGTGTTATGTTCTCATGTTCATTTACTCCCTAACCTTCGTTAAATATCATCAGTGTGGTACATTACAAAAAGAGGGATAGTTTGTGGAAGACATTATTAGTTTGGGTTGTCTATATCATATCACAACTAATGTTTTAGAGAATATTACAACGTCATTGACGATAACAATTTTGAGAAAAAAAATAATGCAGTGGTTGATTATTTATTTCAAAAGAGTCATTCGAATGACAGAAAATTTTTTGGAAAATTTCAGATTGTGCCCCTTTAGATCCTTTATTTCATAACTGCACCAGTTCTGTGTTCTAAGACAAGTCGGAATGTTTCTTGTCAATAACAACAACAACAACAACAAAAAAAAACAACAACAAAGACTAGCCGTGTGGTAGGGTGTTTGATTAAAGTCAGTAATCAAGCGACTATTAAAGTGTTGGTCACTACACTATTAGATAAGCCAAACAATACCTTACCTTGTTTTTCATGGGATATCCATGTTTCTTTCAATATATACAAAATTAAATTACGTATATAAGTTATTATTTCTGTATATACGTAAATCGAATTCCGTATATACGTAATTATTTCTGTATATACATAAATCTAATTTCGTATATATAAATATATATATATATAAGTCTAGAAGATAAAATATATAAAAGTTGTTACAAATAATGTGACAAAATTTTCAGCCAACAAATGACTTTCATCAGTGTCTTAAACACGCTAAAATATAATTGCGATTGATGATTACATAAACCATTAATACATTGAATGTCAAAAATATTTTTCTTTCACACAGGTAAACAGAAAATGTAGCTTTATAATTATAAGTGTACACATAACGTCAAATATTTTTTACATACAAGTTTGAAATGAAACATCTTACAGTTCAATTAACTAAGACAAATTGAAAGTCTGAACTATAGAAATAAAAAACAATTATAATAAATAAATAAAACTATGGCTAAGTATAAGATATATTAGAACTCGAAGATATTCCGTAAGTTGCTTTTATAGGTCTATTGTTTTCTATTTATTCCGTCATGATGTAAAACCCGGAGTTCTTTAATCCAAATCTTTCTCGGTCTTCACGTTGGGAATCACTCCATTGGCCGTTCTGTTCAATGATGAGAATTTTCATTCTATTGAAATCCTCGATACCGTGGTCTGACAACCTGAAGTGTTGACTCACGGGCAGAAGTGGTTTTTTACTAAGGTCACTTCTGTGTCTATTCAGACGTTTGTGGAATGGTTGCTTTGAATCGCCCACGTATTGGAGATTACAAACGTTACACTGTAGCAAATAAATATTATTTGTGCTTTTGCAATTTGAAGTGCAAAATATTTTGTACCTTTTTGTAGTAACCTGACTGTTAAACGAGGACGAGGTTTGCATATGTCTACAACATTTAAAGCGCCTGTCTCCACAAGGGTGACTGTTCCCTGTGGTACTGGTAGTATTAGACACTTCTGCTCGTACCAACAAGTTCCTCTATCCTTTTATTTTGCCATGTTTTTTTGTGCTTTAGGTCATATTTTAGATTATAAATTCATCCCTTTTAACAGCTCACATACTCATGTATCTCGTTATTTTGTTATTGGCCTTTAGAGCTGTTTCGCAACACATATTTTGTTTTAGTTCCTCAGGCTGTCTGGTTGTTTAAATGCAACCAAAAGAGGCTCTGGAAGAGGGTATAATCACAGTAACATCAAAAAAAGTTTTCACAAAGCCCTGAATATTCCAAGGAGCTTCTTGTTAAAGTACAAAGAAAAAAAGAAAACCAAAAGAACGCCTTGTGTTCTAACATTTCATCCCTCCCTGAAAAACAATTTTAACATCGTTCGTAAGAACTGGACATCTGTGGAAAAAAGTCTCAAATTGTCCAAAATCTTTCCAGAGCCTCCTTTGGTTGCATTTAAACAACCAGACAGCCTGAGGAACTTGTTGGTACCGGCAGAAGTGTCTAATACTACCAGTACCACAGGGAACAGTCACCCTTGTGGAGACAGGCGCCGCAAATGTTGTAGCCATATGCAAACCTCGTCCTCGTTTACCAGTCAGGTTACTACAAAAAGGTACAACATATTTTGCACTTCAAATTGCAAAAGCACAAATATTATTTATTTGCTACAGTGTAACGTTTGTAATCTCCAATACGTGGGCGAGTCAAAGCAACCATTCTACAAATGTCTGAATGGACACAGAAGTGACCTTAGTAAAAAGCCACTTCTGCCCGTGAGTCAACACTCCAGGTTGTCAGACCACGGTATCGAGGATTTCAATAGACTAGAATGAAAATCCTCATCATTGAACAGAACGGCCAATGGAGTGATTCCCAACGTGAAGACCGAGAAAGATTTTGGATTAAAGAACTCCGGGTTTTACATCCTGACGGAATAAATAGAAAACAATAATAGACCCATAAAGGCAACTAACAGTGTATCTTCGAGTTCTAATATATCTTATACTTAGCCATAGTTTTATTTATTTATTATAATTGTTTTTTTTATTTCTATAGTTCAGACTATCAATTTGTCTTAGTTAATTGAACTGTAAGATGTTTCATTTCAAACTTGTATTTAAAAAATATTTGACGTTATGTGTACACTTATAATTATAAAGCTATATTTTCTGTTTACCTGTGTGAAAGAAAAATATTTTTTGACATTCGATGTATGTTGATTTATATAATCATCAATCGCAATTATATTTTAGCGTGTTTAAGACACTGATGAAAGTCATTTGTTGGCTGAAAATTTTGTCACATTATTTGTAACAACTTTTATATATTTTATCGATATCGTTGCACAATCTTCTAGACTTATATAATTATTTTGTTTGTGCTGCATTGTCCTGAATCGACGATCCGATATCCATTAAGTTTTCTAGTTGGTAGTTTTCTCAGATTATTTGTATATATATATATATATATATATATATATATATATATATATATAGATTATTACATGGTATTTTTCATATCACGCCCTTTATCAACCCTAGGTACTTATATCAGCCGGAGAGCCGTCAGTATATTATACATAAATCGAATTTCGTATACATTGTATACGTAATTAATTATGTATATACATAAATCGAATTTCGTGTATATGTAATTAATTATTTTTGACCTTAATACCGCGCCATATCGTTCGCAAAACTGTTTTATACCTCATACTGACAATCATGACTGCAGAAGACTGTTGAAATCACTAGCAGGCGAGGAAGTAGTTCACAAAAATTGTCTTCCCTGCAAATTTGTTTACCTGCCATCTCCTCAAATAAACAAGATGTGTGATGACAAGCCACGGTAAATAAAAATCAAATTTTTAATATTTGCGGTATTTTTATGATAATAAAGAAAAAAATCTTGCCTTTCTGGGCGGAAACAAAATTAAGAAGTATTATTAAATATATAATTAAGCATCGTATAAACCATATGAAATTGATTTCTGCATATGGCCTTTTTCAGGATCCACTTTTCATTATATTTTTAGCTCGCAAGTGATTTGTACTCACTGTGAAATAAATATATGGGGCAATCAAAGGGGCATGTATTACATTTTGTATGTATTACTTTAAGTATGTTCACTTCGTTAAATTTCAAGATTTTCCTAAGAGTCTTAGATAGTATTTGAGGTGTAATTTAAGGGTGGTTACTATTTGGTATTCTTTTAGAGAGATTTGTTGACAGTTTCCTATTTATACAAAGTTGATTCCTGAAAGAAACCTCAGAAAGAATGCATAGGAGATAAAAATTCGATCGTGTTTGAACTTTTATTCTGGAGAAACGCTACAAAGGGCGGACATAAAAATTTGCACATGGATTAACAGGGATACTGGCAATCCGTATACAAATTTTCGTCAAAATCTAATGATTGCCTTTTTGGGGATCCACTTTGAAAGACAGACACTAATTATAACTTGATCTTTTATGCCGATTTGTGCATCGTATATGCATCTATACGTTCACCTGCGGCAATCTACGTTGTTTTCTTATAAATTCAAAATATAGGAATGAAAAATATTAGTATTTTTTTCATTGGAAATAACTTTTATAACTATGCATCTATGCTAAACAACCCATAAAGTAACATTTCTACCTCATTTAAACGAGAGCTCAATTTCTATTGTTCTATTTCAACTACTTCCTCGCCTGACTAGGATATGGACATATCACCTATAGTAGGGTGCCCAAGAGACGATTTTCCCCGATTTTGGTTAAACGGAATAATACACACCTGTATTATACATGTTTGGAAAGAAGATACCATGGCGCATCGAAATGGCGATGTCGTAGAGATTGAATTTGGTCACATTCTATTTTAGATGGGGTCAAAGGTCAGCTCCTAAAATTTTGAAAATTTTGATGCATTTTAAAGTGAGCTTCATTTCACAGATAAAACTGCAACGAAATTCGAATATATTTGTAAATTTTGTTGGGGTAATTCTTTAGTTTTATTTTTTATAATGATTTGTCTGTTGTCTTTATTCAACAAGTTTCAAAATTGGCATTTTGCTTTAAAGGTTCGTTATTTTGAATATTTGCACCTCCATGATATGAGGGGTTCTTTCGGATATAAAGAACTGCGCATTTCTGACTTTTATAGGATTATTCTTTGAAGGAAAGCTTGAATTTAATTTCAAAACGAAACACTAAACAATAAACTTAGTTTAAGCGTAATAAATCGTACTTTTGTTATTGGTATACCCCCCAAAACACGCACTGATATAAATCTTAGTAAAACCGTACCCACTGAAACAAAACTCGATTATATTATCTGAAATGATATGGAAAAGTGATTTTAAACGTGAAAACAAACTTATCTCCTTGGAAAATCAAAACACAAGCAACGTAAAATTGTCACTAGATTCCTGCTATTTAACTAGACTTGGGCTTGTCAAGTAATTTTGACAAGAGAATGATTAGCGTTATCTTTCGTTGTACACTTGAAAGAACATGACCAATTGGCATGGTCTTCACATTGACTAAAATTTGAAAGTTTTACGCAAGTTTTGGCTTTTTAATTGTTGATTTCTCTTTAGCGGTGGACATTACATCCATGATTTTTGGTGCATATGTACAATTCGTATATGTACTTTAGTCAAAGTTGGAATTTTTCAGAAATAAAGCATAGTTATTTCATGTGTATTTCGCATTCAATGAAAATGTCGTTAATTTAGACTAAAATTTACCCCGACATTAATACCGATAAATTACAAAAACCAGTCAAAAATAACTTGCATTCTATGATTCAAATAAATATTTCAGGTCTTGACTTTACCGTGAATAACTTTTTATTAGAATATAAGAGAGTACTACTATTTTCTATAACTTTAAAGATACCATATCCCATGCACTGTTTAAGGGTACCCTTAAAAAGAGAGAAATTAGAGAAATCGTGACCACAGGAACTTTCTACGACAGCTAAAAATTTGAAATTTAATAGTTGTTCTATCATTTAGAACAAGAATTAGCCGTGTGTGATTCCATTAACCCAAACTAGTAAACTAAGCGTCTTTTTGGACTTTGGGCACCCTACTACTAGTATATACATCTTTTTTCACATTTTTAACAGATTGCAAATTTTAGAGCAGCTACTGAAACGCAAAGTAGATTTGTATTTCCAGTCTTATCATTACATATCTTTCTTAGTAATATATGTAATCCATATTTTATCACCTTGCCCCGTATATGTACTTCTAAAAGAGTTATGATTTATAAATTTTGCATTTGGCACCTTAACCGATTTGCAGAGCTTCCGGCTATAGAGCTACCTGGCGCATCCTTATATGATGGATGGGGGAATTCCCTGTCTATACGGGGAAGTTATGTATGAAATACGGCAAACCATTGTAGACAAACTGTATGGAGAAAAGCCACGTTCCATGCAGTTTAACACCACTTTATTATATATATTTAAGGAGAGAGGATTCACCGAGAGACGTTTAAAAGGCTAAATTTCCTGGCCCTACCCATTTCTCCAGTGGAAATTAAAACTCGTTGCCTCGGTTGTTCCTTTAACCTTTATTATTTTCTTCATGAATTTATTTCTGAATTGTTTAACTTATTTTCGTCCTGATATAAACGAAATAGTCCTCACTGGACGTTAAACGTCAACTAATAAATCAATATACAATTATGGCCCGCTGTTAAGGGAAATATCCAGATTTGTCAACCCGAGGAGGGAGTTGTTTCCCGAGGGCTCTGACAAATCTGGATGTTTCACGTCAACAGAGGATCATTGTTTTATTATATTTTAAACAGTTTCATTAATCCCATTATTCATTAATTGTCCTGTATTTCAAAAACAGAAACAGAATAACTTCTAAAATTTAGTTTCTGTCGATAAATGAGTAACATTAATGATGAATTATTTGAAATGATAAAATAATTGATTAGTTGATATTAAACATCATTCACGATTCTTTGGAATAAGATTTAAAAAAACTTTGTATTCATTTTGTTTTGATATGCACTTTTTTTAAACAACATAAAAGGTAGCCAAAGATGTCTTTTGAATTCCGTGTGACATGTTCAACTTGAAATACATTGTAAGGGCGGTCTTGACTTAATTTAGAGGCTTACCTACCCTGTCGTCGAATTTTTCATCAGTTTAGAGACTTACCTACAGTCTCGTCGAATTTAAATTTCCTATTCGATACGTAATATATACCCACATCGTCGAACCCGTACACGCGGCGTTTTCATTTACCCGGATCTGAATTTACCGACAAATACCAGTGAAAACACCATAAAAAATTTCAGACCTTTCTGTCATTCTCGTACATTTGTCACTCGTTCAGATTTGAGGCATTTTAATCAAATGTCATTTTTGCTGATTTTCTGTGTAAACATGAACATGGCAACAGATATGAATTTTAATGAGTTTCAACATGTACATGTGTTTTTTATTGCCACTTGCAAAAAAAAGAAAAAATGGTGAACAGTTAATCATTACGTCATTCTGTTTGTTTTATAATTAAGATTTATGATAACATTTAAACCGGAATTAATTAATGATAGATGTTTACAACTTGAAGTAGGATGTTGTTTGTTATAAAAGAAAATTACCTGTAGTGGCAACAAGAGAAAACAGAATACATATGTAAGTGAAATATTTAAAGATTTTTTAATATTTTTTAAAGGAGGTCATAATGAATGCATACAACTTTAAGCAAAATATTTCACATTTGATCTTTTATAAGGAATCAAATTTGCTGTCTATAAATGACAATAGTTTTTACGTAGTTTGATTTTTTGAAGAAATAAGAAAATAGCAAAGGTACTGTGATTTTTCGGGCCATCGCATGGGATTCTGGGTTTGAACACCATCCGGGTCTAACATTCCGCAAGCAATTAACAGTGCACCTGATCTCACCTACGTTTTGCATTTGTGCCGATTTGTAAATTCATCACTTGCTAATTAAATGTCAATGACAAATGTTTCATTTGTTAAAACTCCATTGCTCAAATAAAAATGCTGCTGCCAAAAGCTCCACAGGGATTAAAAATAATTTAAACCGGAATACAAATATAAATCCGACTGTTCATACTTCTGTGGACACTCTGTCTTTACACGTTTTATTGTTATCAGTAAGTACAAAACCATGCTTAACAGTTTATAACCGGACTAAACTAATCTTCTTCAATGTAAAAAATTTCGAAAATGATCCATTTTATTTATTCATTATTTTATTTCAACTTTTAAGTACTTCGGTGCTGACCCGAAAGCCGATTCTATTTGGAACCTTACAATATCAAATTTTTGTAAATTTTGTTGAAAACTAAGGAGTATCTCCCTCATGCAAAGCTCTGTCCTTAGCTGATTTTGGCTTCTTATTTAGATTATATTGGTTATTTGTTCTCTATCAGGTTTTACACATCTTTGAGTTTATGGTCTTCCAAATGTTAAGATTTTATCTGCACTGATGAGACATAAGTTGTCGAAATGCGCATATACAGAAATTAAATTCACAGTAACTTCGGTATTTAGTTATTTGTTACCACTGGGTCGATGCCACTGCTGGTGGACTGTTAGTCCCCGAGGGTATTCACCAGCCCAGTAGACAATACTTCGGTGCTGATCCGAAAGCCGATTCTATTTGGAACCTTCCAATATCTAAATTTTGTAAATTTTGTTGAAAACTAAGGAGTACCTCCCTCATGCAAAGCTCTGTCCTTAGCTGATTTTCGCTTCACATTTAGATTATATTGGTTATTTGTTCTCTATCAGCTTTTACACATCTTTGAGTTTTTGGTCTTCCAAACGTTTAGATTTTATCTGCACTGAAGAGACATAAGTTGTCGAAATGCGCATATGCAGAAATTAAATTCACAGTAACTTCGGTATTTAGTTATTTGTTACCACTGGGTCGATGCCACTGCTGGTGGACTGTTAGTCCCCGAGGGTATTCACAAGCACAGTAGTCAGTACTTCGGTGCTGACCCGAAAGCCGATTCTATTTGGAACCTTCTAATATCTAAATGTTTGTAAATTTTGTTGAACTCCCTCATGCAAAATTCTGTCCTTAGCTGATTTTGGCTTCACATTTAGATTTTATTGGTTATTTGTTCTCTATCAGGTTTTACACATCTTTGAGTTTATGGTCTTCCAAACGTTTAGATTTTATCTGCACTGAAGTGACATAAGTTGTCGAAATGCGCATATGCAGAAATTAAATTCACAGTAACTTCGGTATTTAGTTATTTATTAATGTTAAACTTCCAATTTTATGTCATTTTTTTTAAATTTCCGTTTCAAAATTCCGAAAATGCGGTACATTTTAAATCTGTCTAAATTTAAATTTATTCTTATTTTAAGACTGAATATTTCCAGATTTAACCAATTTAACCATTCTTCATATTCTATGTAGTTAATCACTTGTGTCATTAAAAAAATTGGCACAAATGAAAAATTGGTAATTTTTAAAAATCGGCGCAAATATCGTACTCCCGATTTAATCCATGGGTTCGTGTCGTTCATCTGCATATGTGTCTGTATTCATTTTCCTTCATGTCGTATACTCATGAGGTGTCCTTATTTCTTGATGTTTCTGAATGATACCGTTGTCCATGGAATGTTCGTTTTTAGACTGACGGTAAAGTTCTCACTTATTCCAAAAGCAACGGTATCGGTCCAGGTTTTAAATAACAGAATACCAAAGTTTCTGCATATGACCATTAAGGAAACTCATGTCTCTTCCGTGAAAATTAAATAAATCAAACCATTTTTGAAATCTTTTATCTAAAATATGTGTAAAAGATGAAAGAGAATAAATTGCCAATAGGTTCTAAATAGAAAAGCAAAAAATCATCGAAGGACAGAACTACGCAAGAGAAAAAATATTTACTGTGTACCTCGTTTAGTTTTTTTTATAACACCCTATTGATTTTAAGCCATAAGAATATAATCCAATTAATATAAAATAAAATCATAATAGGAATGAAAAGTCCACAACAGATAAAAGCATTAATGTTTGTCTACCTTCCAACAAAGAAGGGCTTCTTTACAACTGAAGCATAAAGAATCCTCCAATAACAAAAGTATATTCCTATGAAACGTTTTTGTAAAAGACAATGTGATTGGTAATTACTGAAAGTTTTATACTTTATCTAAAAAAAATGCCCCTGTCTAGCATGGTTCCAAATCTGCTTATTAACATATGAAACAACAAAAAATAAAACTTACTTTTTTATCACATCATTTTTTTATTGCACAAGAATATTATTTAGATATCTGAGGGCATCAAACTTAATTCGACGGTAAAACATTACAGTTTGCAGGTCTTGCTGCGAGTCGAAGGAAATCTGCATTTGCTGAATTCAAATTGTTTTGTTGCTGCTAAAATATAGAAATAAGGCACAGACAGTGCAGTTTTGCGAGTGTAAAAAATATGGATGTAAATTGAATCGTTATAAATTTTTTAAACACTTTGAATTGGGTTGAGTAACAAATGCAATCAGAAAATAAAAAAAAAGTTACTGAAAATTAAGTTTCTGAAGATGGCATACCGACCACTTGTGTGTATGTAGTACAGACCTGTCGAAATCAAAACAATTGAAATAGGATTAATAAAGATTATACTCAAAGCCTTCTAATTTTTTGGAAAAAGGTACTAAGCAATTTCATATAAGGACATTTATAGTGAAGTCATGAATACAATGAAAAATAACAAAATACCGAAGTTACTGTAAATTTTGTTTCTGCAAATGTGCATTTCGACAACTTATGTCTCTTCAGTACTGATAAAATCAAAACAGTTGGAAGTCCATAAATCGAAATAAGTGTAAAAACTGATGGAAAACAAATAACCAATAAGATCTAAATATTAAAGCCATTCTCAGCTAAGTACAGAGCTATGTTCGAGGGAGATACTCCTTACTTTTAAACAAAATTTTGTAAAATGTAGATATTATAAGTTTCCAAATAAAAATCGGTTTTCGGGCCAATACCGAAGTATTTGGTAATGTGTTGGTGAATACCCCCGAGGACTTACAGTCCACCAGCAGAGGCATCAGCCCAGTGGTAAAATATAACAAATTACCGAAGTTGACGAGAGAGTTGAATTTGATGTATTTTAGCATACTGGGTAATTTTTCTAACAAAATTAATTGGCCACAAAATATGATCCGATGTTTCTCAGTGTAATACTCATTACTGGCGCCCATTTCAACCTTTCATATCGGATTTTTTTTTGTTATGAAGTGTGTGGACATTTTTTGTTTTCAGATCACAATATGCTTTTCTGCTAATGATATTTATTATGATTTTTACAAGCTTATACATAAGGTTACGTACTTGGTAAATTTTCTTTTTTCTTAAAACTTAGCATTCATTGAGAATACTATCATTTAAGTTTTAATATCTGTTGATGTCTTATATCCCCTTAGTAAAGTAAGTGCGAAGCGAACCGTTAGTCAAAAGAACGAACAATCCAGGGACAATAGTAACATCGGAAACACTAAGAAACAAGGACACCAATTGGTACGGGACAAAAAAGAAAAATGAAAACACACATACAAATGAACAACACGGACCCAATAAAAACCATGGGTGAGATCAGGTATACCGGTAGAGTAAGCATCTCCTGATTCTTATAAGACACCCGCCGTGATGAACATGTCAACTCCGGTAATAAAGTCAAATCCGATAGAGGAAAACAAATTTTAGTTGTAGAGGGAAAGAGCTGTCATCATCTGGGAAACAGGTATCCCATAGCGATAGACAGGATCGTGATGTCGACCGTTCAACTTCTGTAGTGATGACTTCAAGTCTTTGGTAACGTACCCTTGCTTAAGTAGTCTATTTGTCAGCAATAACAATATACCGAAGTAACTTTAAATTTAGATTCTGCATATGCGCATTTTGCCAACTTATGTCTCTTCAACTGAGCTCTATCAAGGAAGTCACTGTAACGACCACAAGCCCACAAACTATATATCCAGTCATATATTAATGAAAAATATGAAAAGGATAATATGTTTCGCATACTGTAGTTTATGTAACTTCAGAATTGAAGAAATCTCCCAAAGCTGTTCGGGGAAAAAAGTTGAAATCTACGATATGTGGAAATTTCACATAGGGTAACACACTTTTTTGTACGACCCCTCGATTGGTGGCCTCTAAGGGATCAAAAACGAAAGCTGGAACTCCTCTTGCAAATTTAATTACAAAAAACCTTGTAATAAGGGTATTAGTAACACTATAGTTATTTGTGGCGCAGGTTTTCGAATTTTGATATTTGTTCCGAGGGCGGAAAAATGAGCGAAATTTTATTTCGAGTTATGCAGTAGTAAGTGAAATCTTATGTATTCATTTTTGAAGCTGAAAGTTTCTATACGAGTTCTATGAAATGTATCTTATTTACTAATGATAGAGGAATTTTGATATGAATCCTGGGGATGATGCCCTTTAGGTGCCAAAAATGTAAAACAATAAGTATAGGGGGCAAAAAGTGTAAATTGCTAAGTACTCAACATAACGACTGAAACTCATTTTTTGACATTTCAACATTAAGTCGTAAAATTAAGCTACTCTTTCATATCATCAGCTAATATGAACACTTGGATTTCAAAAATAATCTAACTTTGGAAAGTTTCCTGAAATTTTCGAAGATCCATTACCTTTTGGAAGTTTACATAGCAACCATATCTTAGTGATCATTTTCAAAAGTTAGATTGCAAAAAAAAACAAAAAAAAAAACTTTTATCTATTTTGTGTAAACTGATACTCTTAAATACCTTTTTTTTTTATTCTATCTAGCAACCTTATATTTTTCAATTCCATTTAGTAACAGTGATCATTTTAAATAGGCAGTCTGCAAAATCTTTGATTCTAGTCTTGATAAATTCCTGAAACTTTCAAATGAAATAAAAGGGACAACAGGAAACACCTACAATGGCTGAAAATTATAATTTCATGCCACAATCTGCTAGAGAACTACACAGGAAAAACACAAAAAGACAAAAGACAAACGTAAACAACGATAGGAACTCGGGACAGCCGGACTTGGTACCGGCACTAGCAAAAGCCAGCGGTAGGGTTAAACCGGTTTATGGGTACCCAAACCTCCCCTTTATCTGTCCCGTTTCCTTTAGTATAGTAAACATACGAATAAAACCCAATACAGGTGCATTAACTCCATTGCCACAATCTTGAAAGGAGAGAATGTGACAACACGTAATTTTGAAAAATGGGTCAAGGGGTGCTCACTGCTAATCCACCGGCAAGCTAAAGGAGCCTAGTCTGCTGGTAAAACACTTTCGCACCACGGAAGAAAAATCTAACTCAAAACTTCCCGCAAAAGTCCATTACTTTTTGAAATAATACCAAGCAACCATATTTTTTCAATATCTAACAGTAATTAAGATCATTTTCAGTATTCAGATTGCAAAACATTTGGTTCTAATTTAGGTAATTATTCTGACACTCTCCATGCTCTCGAGGACCGATTTTATTATTGAAACCTACCTAGCAACCATATATTTTTCAATTCCTTGCAGTTATAATACTAATTTTCAATAGTGAGGTTGCAATAATATTTGAATTTTGGTAAATCCTATGAAACTATCCAAGATCGATGT
>MJUU01024074.1:3590-31126 GCA_002080025.1 Modiolus philippinarum
GAGAGTAATCACGTGCTAATCAGTCATGTGACGTCAAGAATCACAATCATGTTTAAACCTCATCATCATAACGACGTTTGCACATCATATAATGACAACACGACCGGATCATATAATGTTGAATCGACATCATATAATGGTGAATGCACATCATATAATGTAAAACCGACATCATATAATGTTGAATCGACATCATATAATGACAAATGCACATCATATAATGTCGAATGCACATCAGATAATGTTAAAACGACATCATATAATGTTGAAAGCACATAATATAATGTAAAATACACATCACATAATGATGGTTGCACATCGCATAATGATGGTTGCACATCATATAATGTTGAATCCACATCATATAATGTAATATGCACATCGTATAATGGTCGTTGCACATCATATAATGTCGGTTGCACATCATATAAAGTTAAGTGCACATCATATAATATTGTTTCCACATGATATAATGTAAGTTGCACATAATATAATGTCAATGTCGAATGCACATCATATAATGTTGAATAGACATCATATATCGTTAAATTCACA
The DNA here is from genome assembly GCA_002080025.1 of Modiolus philippinarum. Taxonomy (NCBI): domain Eukaryota; kingdom Metazoa; phylum Mollusca; class Bivalvia; order Mytilida; family Modiolidae; genus Modiolus; species Modiolus philippinarum. The sequence continues at coordinate 4,146 of MJUU01024074.1, forward strand.
TAATATAATGTTGGTTGGACATGATATAAAGTAAAATGCACATCGTATAATTACGAATGCACATCGTATAATTACGAATGCACATCATATAATGTTGATTGCACATCATATAATGTTGATTGCATATCATATAATGGTAAATGCACATCATATAATCTTGATTGCACATCATATAATGGTGACTGCACATCATATAATGACAAATGCACATCATATAATGGTAAAAGCACATCATATAATAGAAAGTGAACATAATAAGACAGTTTTGGCGTTCCATATTAGGTCGTTATCATTACTATGACATTTATCCACTCTTTCTTAGAGCATTTTATTCAATAATTCAATAAAATAATTGATTTGCGACTCCTTTGTATATACATTTTCATCTCCCTTTCTCCCTTCTTCCCCCTTCCTCCTTTCTCCATTTCCTTCTCTCCTTTCTCCCTCCCCTTCTCTCCTTTCTCCCTCCCCTTCTCTCCTTTCTCCCCCTTTTCTGTCCGCCCCCTCTTCGTATCGAAAACGGTAAATGGTATAAAAACAATGATTTGGGTGACTTTTGCTGTGTTCTTCACAAGGAATCTCTTAAAAGTCCCCATCAAAATCAGTTTTGATTATTTAAATTTGTGAATCTATTTCTTTTGGTGGAAAATTATATTTCTGAAGGTCAGTTTTATTACATATTTCCCGAACCATATTAACATTTACTCACTATGAAAGGGAGTTTTGAGTGAGAGTAAAAGCATACCGGTATATGCATTTCAATAGCGTTCTTTGGTCACTAAGTTCAACCCTCGCATTCATATTGGGCGGATGTTAGCACGATCAGCCAATTTGTAAAAGAACCATCCACTGACCGTTCCACAGATTAATTGGAAGGTGAATAGTCGAAATAATCTTTTTACCATTTCTGTTGAAGCCCGGTTTTGAAATAACTTATCTGTGGGGAAAACTAGGATTTTTGATATTGACAGATAAACCAATTATTACAATCAGGTTACAAAGGTTGTCAAAGCCGAGGGGTGGCAGTGGGGATAAGCTTCCACTGTCTAGAAAATGCTCCTTAAGGCGTGCGCCACTTATAGCCTCTGACAACCAAAGTCCAGCTCCTTAAAGCGCTCGTGTGGTTTGTATCAAGCCCGGCGGAACTACTTCTACTGATAGGAGAAGGGGTTAAAGGAGATTTACCTGGTGCCTGAAAACCAGAGCCTGAAAACCAGGACACACCGAGGAGGGAGCTCCCTACATAGAAGGTGTAGACCTGATGCTATCCCCAGGGGCACATCGCGCTCTTGTTGGATGGGAACCTGTCGACCACCGGATAATAACAGCTACTTCAACACAAAGAAAAGCAAGATCGAACTGAACATCATCCAATGTTATGCCCCTACCAATGATGCTGACACCTTCTACAATCAGCTAAAGGCAGTCTTGGATAAAACAGGGAAAAAGGATACTCATGGGAGACTTCAATGCAAAAATCGGTGCTGACAACACTGGCTACGATGAAGTCATGGGCACACAACGACTGGGCGACATGAATGAAAATGGGTAGAGATTTGCAGGCATATGCTCCCTAAATCAACTTAATAGGAGGAACAATCTTCCCACAAAAACGGATTCACAAGGTCACATGGAGATCCCTCAACCATGTCAAAGAGAATCCGATCGACCATATTTGCATTAGAAATTTCGAAGAGCATGGAAAGATTTCAGAGTGATGAGAGGAGCAGACATTCCATCAGGCTACGATTGAAAAAATTCAACAACATTACAAATAAAATAAAAGGAACAACAAGAAACACCTACAATGGCTGAAAATTATAATTACATGCTACAATCTGCTAGGGAACTACACAGGAAAAACACAAATACTAGTAAGACAAAAGTGATACGTAAACAACGATAGGAACTCGGGACAGCCGGACTTGGTACCGGAGAACAAGGTACAATGTTAGTCGCCTAAAAGCGAAGGAAGTAAGGACAGCATTCCATCTTAGCCTGTCCAACAGATTCCAACTGCTGCAAGACCAGCTTGAAAATAATGATGCCAACATCAAGACCTTAAGGCAGCACATCAAGGGAATGTGGAATGAAACATGTGAAGAAATACTAGTAATAGGCAGAAGTGTAGTCCAACACAAAGAATGAATCTCTGTCGAAACAATTAAGAAACTAGATGCGAGGAAAAGAAAAGAAAGAGACTGTGAACACAAGCCGGACAAGAGCAGGAAAGGCAAAAGTATCAGGACAGATAAAAAAAGACTATATTGACAACCTAGCTAAACAAGCTGAAGAGGCAGCAGAAGAAGGTAACTTAAGAGAACTATATATGGTCAGAAAGAAGCTCTCAAACAAGTTCCAGCAGACAGACAAGCCAGTGAAAGACAAGGATGGGAACCCTCTCACAACAACAGAAGAACAACTGAAGAGATGGGTAGAACACTTTGGTGAGTTATTAAATAGACCCGCACCAGAAACACCTCCAGATATACAACCAGCTGATACAGACCCTCCGATCGATTGTGACATGTCAACTAAAACAGAAAGGCAATTAACACACTTAAAAATGGAAAAGTGGCAGGGCCAGATGAAATACCAACAGAAGCCATCAAAGCTGACACAGAGATAGCTGTTGAAGTCCTACACATCCTTTTCAAGGAGATCTGGGAAGGGAGAGCATCCCAAAGGATTGGAAAGAGGACAGTCTTATTAAGCTACCAAAGAAGGGAGATTTGAAGGATTGCAATAACTACGGGGAATAATACTCCTATCAGTGCCTGGTAAAGTCTTATTATTTTTCATAGAAATGTTCTTTTTACAATTATTGCTGTGAAATATGTTTTTTTTTACTTGTTACCGGGAAGTATTTTCTTGGTGAATGTGTCGCCTGATTCTGGCCGGTAGTAAAATGTCGTAATTCCGGCAGTTATCGGGGCCGATTTTCAGAGTATAAATTTGAGCTGTGCGATTTTCTCATGTTCTTTCTTCCTTTGTAGATTGAAGTAATCGGGTGATTTATAATGGAGAATTCCAACCTTGTTAGGTCAGTGTGCAACATGTTTCCATTTCAATAGGGAATTTTTTTTAAAGATATCTAATTAACGCTTTCAGAAATTTTAGTCTGATTTAGAGCTAGAATTTTTGTGCAAGTTTGGCATTTTTTTTTCTCTTTGGCAAATTTTACAGGGTTTTTGTAAATGTCGAAGTCTAAATGGCGAACCAGTTTGAGTTTTATGCTTGTATCAGCCAATCTGAATGTTAGAAATTTCCTTTTGCTATGGTATTTAAGAAAAAAAACTAAATCCTGGGAATGAGATTTCACCTACAAATCTTACAAGAAATCCGAGCCTTGTGGTCTAACCTCTCCACTAGTTTTAATGTTATGCCGGTGTTTCTATTTTTAGTTGTTCCTTCATGTCCCAGTCAACTGTACAACTACAACAAGGAAAAGGACCGTTTACAATAAACAAAGTTGGTACAATCATCCTTCACCTCAAACGACTAAGCTTTCCAGATAATTATAAAAATGTTCATGATGTCCACTGTTTTTGATGTTATTAAACATTGGTATGAGACAGGAAATATACAGATTACATGTTATCTATGGCTCCCCTTATTTTAGATTCAAGATTGAGTGACACAGTACAGTTTTACAAATCAAGCAAAAACTGTTCGAGAAAAAATTCTAATAATCAGGAACAAACACATGTACTTAAATCATATTATGTAAACATTGCAATTAAGCCACTTCTTCTGTCTACAGTTCTTATGACTGCGCATGCTTTAAAAAGAAGCCGACTTATTTAACATTTCCTTAGAAGATGACTTTAGTTATCTATTCGTCTTTTAGTTTTTTTAAATTGATATTAGTTTTTGAAGTTTTATTATTTTTTGTGTAATAACAATGCATAAAGAAATGTTCTTCACTTCATTTTAAATCATATTAACAAATTTTAATAAACGATCTTTTCTTGGAATTTAGAAATAACGACTCACTTTACTCTATATTATAGACTGTCTGAGATTTGAGGAGATATCATCCTGGGGTTTTGAGATTTCAACCAAAATTTCGGGATTCTCTTCATTCACCCATTCAAAAACATGTTATTTTATGTCCTCAAATACCTCGTATTTTGTTTTTATAATTTTGTTTAGCATGTCAAAATAAGGTTATATAAAATTTTTAGTGAAAATTTAATTATTTTTTCTATGTTTTAGAACCAGAAAAGGCGATAATGCAAAACCTATGAAAAATTCAGAGAAGTTCCATTTCCTGCCAAAACTTGAATTTCTCATATCACAAAAACTATATCATGTACCTTTGGATTTATTCGCTTAATTTACTTCTGTTAGGCATTTTTACACATACATAAAATTTCATGAAGATTCCTTTATTTTCAATGTCAGGTTTGTATTTCCTTAATTTATATACCAATCATTAATCTTGTTATTATAAATGAAATATCAACCATTACAATCTATCTTTTTTCGTATTGAAAATAACTTCAGAATGGCAAATATATTTTACAGACAACGTTATGTTTATAAACGTCTAAAGAAACATCTTAAACCTTGAAATTTTCATTAAAAATATAAGCGCTTGAGGTAAAATCAAAATTAACCATTAAGCCTGCTCAAAAGTTCCAATTTTCCTTAATTCAAATTCTTTCACAACAAACACAAAAATTTTCATTATCGCCAGCTTTTTCATGCACACAATTGGTTTTAAATAGGAAAAACTTCCAATATAACAATGAAATTTGACTAGTTTTTACTGTCAGCATTGTGTTCCTTATAAGTGGTGTCGAATCATACGATGGTAATAGTTCTTCTGTAGTTTGAAAAGTACCAAGTTATCTACTATCAATTTTGTATAATGTTTATTATCGGTAATTTTGATGTGGACAGAGTGATAATGTTAGTATCGATAAACTAGTCTTGAGAAAAAAATATCTGTTTAGTACGTAATTTGTCATGCGCGGGTATGGCACAAGAATTTTCATTTTCAAGTCAAAGATCAAACGTTTAGGTCAGACAAGCTAAGCTGTTAGTGCCTTGAATGAAATATATACGGTTGTAAAAAATTCTGATTTTCAATTTGAAAATTCAACTTACCTCTCTTTAATGAGTTATGTTAAACAATGCTATGACTGAAGTGGAAGATTCATGATATTGCCATAATTTCTTTATACTCATAACTAAATCTGACGAAAGTTTTCGATCTACCTAATAATTAACAGGTGTTACTTATGAGTTAAAAGATAGATTCCGTGGTTCATTTAACCCCGGCAACCATGTTATGTCAGTTCGCAGACGTCCCGCCATTCCGGACTATTTTATGAAATTCGGAGTTTAAGCCGGCCATTTCGGGTCTCAAAAACATGCCATCAAGCAACATGAATCGTTTTTAACTTCCTTTCAGGTAAAATTTGTCTATACAGGTTAATGCTTACATTTTTCCTAGCGGTCATTCACTCATGTTTATGTTCAATTGACGTTCTTTAAAATGAGAGAGCACGTGAATCTAATAACGCGTACAATCATAACGTCGTTACGCTAAAACCATTATTCCGCTTTGTTTTCCGGTCTTTAGTTGAAAAAAAAAACACGTCAGATGAAAATAATAAAGGGTTTCCGTGTTATCACCAACATAATAAAGGGCGTCAAGCCCTTCTATATGTAGAGAGGTTGTTTTTAATGATAGGACTTGATACACTGATCAAGAAATTCTGCCTGGTTTTTCTGTTGTTTCGTATGCTGTATACTGCAACTTAATTTTGTTTTAGAAGATAGTTGAGAAGGTANCTTTGACATCAATCGGTTACCCGGATGTAAAAATGGCGGGAATGACGAAATCTCGCGAAGCGAGATTTCGTCATTCCCGCCATTTTTACATCCGGGTAACCGATTGATGTCAAAGTAACCCTATTATTTTTGTCATTGTAGGTTTTACAAAATTAAGTATGACGATCCTGAACTTATGAGATGCAACATTTACAGAATATTAATTGTGACATTCCTGAACAAATGAAATATGACATTTTCAAATTAATTGCGACCTTCACGAATTTATGAAGTGTGACTTTCCTCTTGACGCCCTTCCATAGGTTGTTCCTATTTTCATATTAAAACAACATAGCACATTTTCTTTTAACTAGTGTAAAATCCATGACATATAGTTTTTTAATCGTACTATCTTCTTTTTTTCCAGACTTGTCCAGTTGAACTTCACAAATAAAGAAGTCATATGTAACAGAAGAATATATTGATACGATTTTTTCCAAATATCGTAATTCGTCCTTGACATAAGATATACAAATTATATCTACAAAATTATAACTAAAGATTTCGTTATAAAGTACAGTTAAAATTAAAAGTTAGTTGATGTACCAAAAACTGACATTGTGATACATAAAATGTCAAAGCATTACAGTATTACATAGTATCTGAAAATGTTTATTAACGTTTATTTTTGTAGTTTTGTAGTTTTTGAGTTTTTCCAAAGCCAACAAAGTTAATGTGTGTTGTTGGTTACCATTCTATACTTTACTCAATTATAATTCGCAGTATAAATATTTACATTATTATCCTTGTAAGTCCAGTTTGTTTTTTCAGCAATTTAATATCTAACTCTTCTTTAATACTAAAAAGTATGATTCTTGTCAATCTTTTGCTGATTGATTTAGTAAATAGAGTATTCCTTCCATTTGCTGTATTCTCTGAGATCACCCTTTCCCTGTAGTTTTATATTAAGACATTGTTTTAATTCATCAGGATGTTGGATGGTTAAAAACACTGTCTGTCATAGACGGAACATGAGACTAATAAAAAAATTTGTTGTGATACTGTCAATGCAACCCGGTTTGTTATTCTAGAATGCAATTATCTGCATTTTAATTTTCTTTCGTATTATTCCATTGTCGGCATCAAATTTATCTATGCTGTTATTGTCTGTATCTGTTTCTGGGGGTTGACTTGGCCCCCTCTGTTAAAAATCTTGTCTTAATGTTGTGCATACACCTTTGTATAGCGGTGTCTCTCGTTAGTAATTTTCTGTCGTCTTTGACTGTATCTCTGGTTTCTTTCCCTCCTGTCAATTCCATTTTCCCGGATGTTGCTCTTCTTGAATGCCTCATTCGCCTTACCTACAATAACTATAGATTTAAGTTTTTTGTCCTTCCCATTTTCCTTTCATTCCCCTTTTCTTGATATCTAGAATCAAGTTGTTTATATTTAGCTTTCTGTGTATCTGAGTCGGCTGTTAAAACAACAACTCCTGTAATACCTCTGACATAACACAGTGAGTTTTTTTTTCTGCTGATGGTAAGCAGTCACTTATCTCTTATGGGTATTACTGTTATTTGTTTCTTCATACCACAAGACTTTGAACCAGTTTTTATTACAAATAATTCATATTTATTTGCAAATTTACGCCCATAGGGGCCAAGCAAATACAATGACAAAACATACAAGACATACAAACATACTCATCTGTTTATTAACATCAGAAGACATTGAACCTGTTTCAATTACTGTTATCTTTTTCTTAGTATCAGAAGGCACTGAATCGGTTTTTTATTGCAGTCATCTGTTTCTTCATATCACAAGGCAATTAATCAATTTATCAATTTCACCTGAATCTTTTCATTACAAGGCACTGAACCAGTTTTGAATCCCTCATTCCCTTCAGCCTAGGAACTTGTCTATTGCTAATTTCGTTTTAATCTTTTTCATTGTAACTTTACATTGATCATGGACTTCATAAGATAGTAGTTGCTTCTCCCATCTATCTTATGTCTACCATGATGTGATTTATCTGGTTTTTAATTTCTTCATCTAGTAACATCTATGTTGGAAATACCATTAAGCTCGGAAACAAAACAAAAACAAAACAACTTTAAATCACTTATAACTGGTGGCATATAATATTTTCGGACTTTATGGACAACTGCTAAAAATTGGTAATATTTTTTTTTCTTCCAGATCTGTTGTTGTTTGGAGAATAGCATTATAACATTCTGTTTGTTGGTTTGAAGTGAATGTTGTTTTAATTAATATGTCACTGACAGGATTCCACTTTGATAAGATTTTTGTTGTTTATTCATCTACCATTATTGCTACCCACCTCTCTTCCTAAGTAAAGTCAATTTTCTCATATCAAAAATTAAATTTCTGGAAGTAAAAAGTTGAGCACTAAAAATATGAAGAAAAAATTAGAACACAAAATAAATTACCGTTAGAATGTTTTCAGCTAAGTTTTAAAATTTTTCATGTTCCACAGGGCTACAATACCTATTTTTATAAACCCCGCCAAGATAGTTATTCCCCTTTAACTTTGAAAATCCCATAGACAAAATGTTTTTGTGTAGATGGAAGACATTGGTTATCAGAACATTGTCAAGGTAAAGTAAATTGTTCCAGTTAAGACTAAGATAAATGTATATCCTGTCCAAGTATAACATAAATTTAACATGATTAAGGTGGTGTAAATAAGAAAAGGCCATTCCACGAACAAGGATAAAAAGACAGTAAGTATTTTGTAACAAGTATCCTTTTTTGCCCGAATTTTAATTGGCCTGGGGGAAATTCTAGAAATTTGAAAACAACGTACTTCCATAGATTGAAATGTTTCTTTTGTTTCTTTTTTTGCAGTGGCAGAATCATTTGATGCTGTTTCGTCATTCAACGTATCATATTTATTGTATACCTTCTCACCAACATAATGAAAAAACGTAGCATGTTTTCTTGTAATTTCCATGATACATAGTTTGTTTGGGATGTAACTAGTTTTGTTGTTCTTTAATGCAATTATCTGCATTTCTTCCTTCTTTCGTATTACTCCATTGTCTGTATCAAATTTATATTGTTATTGTCTGCATATCTGTCTAGGGGTTGACTATGCAGATGGGTACAGATGCAACGTTCAAAAAAGTGTACTTAAAGTGAACTTGAAGTTCACTTTTCAAGTGCACCTCGCGTTCTCTTAGCTGTCGCGAAGTTCACTTTTTTGGAAAAGGTAGCTATTCCATGACAGGTATTATCGCGTTCACTAGTGAACTTCAAGTGCACTTGAAAGCTGTCGCGAGGATCACTACTTAAAACGTGATTATATCTTACATATATATAGTTAGATCGCATTTTAAGCGATAGCTGAGGTATAAAAATTTATTTCCACGTAGCTTTCTTTTGTATAAGCACATGCGAAAAGAAAAATACCGATGCAGTTATATATAAAACATTGTTAGATATAAACATGTCAGATAATATTTTCCTGCTACAAAAATGAAAACAGACGTGTAAAATTATAAGAACGTGTATTCCAGTCAGACAACAGTTCGAAATTCAGCACTTCATAATTTGATCGAATACACTTAATGGGCTAATTCTTTTCATCGATCGGGGAAAATATACTATGCATATCATTGAGCCTATTCAAAACACAATTTGTAGATCCGTTTCCCGAAATGGCGTATTTTTGCCGATTTTCTGATCCAAAGACACAGTGAGTTTTCATCTGCTGATGGTTAGCAGTCTCGTATCGCTTATGGGTATTACTGTTATCTGTTTCTTCATACATCATTTTCAATTACACACGGGTATTGCGTGACTTCCAAATTGATGACTTTAAAGCCAAACCATCTGATTGTGCTTGCTCCTCTTCCCCATTCAATTATAGTCCGGCTGGACACGTTTTAACTGGAGACCTAGATATCGTAGACAACCTCAAACTACGAGATATCTTCTTAAAAGGTCCAACATTTCGTGAGCCCCAGCACATCAACTGGCAGTACAACTTCAAGGTTTTGATGGATGCAGTTGAAGACTATGCTAGGAAGTGGGCAAAGAAAAAGATAGAGGACGTTGAGACATTGTCCGACTAGATCAGGTCCATAAAGTCATTAATTGTAAATCGCATCCGGCGCCTAAAAATAGCTATGAAATCCAGAAATCCCAGCATATTTGAAGATCCCCTTGTTGTTAGAACTCTGCCCAACCTCCATGAAAATTACGTCATTGTCCCTGCAGACAAAGCTTCTAACAACATACTGTTTCTGTGTAAGAAACACCATCTCGACTGCCTTGTGAAGGAGACAGGTATCGACAGTTCATCTGTAAACCCTACTACAATATCGAGGGATGAATTTGTAAAAAATCACACTTCAGTGTTAGCATCATTTGGCATAAAAACCAATGATGAAAACAATCACAACTCCCTTACATCTACTGGGTACCTAAACTTTATAAGAATCCATACAAACAGAGATTCATTGACGGGTCTTCAAGATGCACCACTAGACTTCTTTCACAGCTCCTCACTACTTTGTTGACCGCAGTCACAAATGGCCTGAAAAATTACTGTAATAAAGCTTACTCTACAAGCGGTGAGAATCAAATGTGGATTCTTAAAAATTCAAAAGATCTTCTTGAACAGCTATCCTAAACCAGTCTTACCCATTGCCATAGCATTCAAACGTTTGACTTTTCCACACTTTATACAACCCTGCCACACAATAAACAACTGGAAACAGTAATTGCAGATTTAATACATCAATGTTTCTGCACAAAAAATGGAGAACGCAGATACAACTATTTAGTTATAGGGAAAGACAAAACATATTTTGTTAAGAACCACACTAGTTCAAGCAAGAGGTACACTGAGACTGACGTAATCAAAATGTTAGAATTTTTGATCGACAATATTTTTGTCGAATTAGGACAATACGGATTCCTATGGGAACAAACTGTGTGCCGCTTTTAGCTGACCTTTTCCTTTACTCGTACGAGGCCAAGTTTTTACAAGGGCTTATTCAAGAAAACAATAACATTTAACCCAGTCCATGAATTTCAGCTTCCGCTACATCGACGATGTACTTTCTCTTAATGATCCTAAATTTAAGGAGTATTTACATCAGATCTTTCCAAATGAGCTAGAAATTAAAAGAAACAACTGAAACGTCTACTTCAGCTTTGTACCGAGACCTTTTATTGTATATTGTCGAAGATGAACGTTTGAAATCTAAGCTATATGACAAGAGTGATGATTTTAATTTCCCAATTGTGAACTTTCCCTTTCTCAGCAGCAATATACCTACCTCTCCAGCCTATGGGGTGTACATTTCACAGTGGATTCGTTACTGTCGAGCGTGTAGTTTGTACAGTAATTTTTTGAACAGAGCAAAAACACTGTCCCAAGAGCTGCTTAGTCAGGGATTTGTTCAATCTATGTTAATTTCATCTCTCAAGAAATTCTATGGCCGTCAACATAACATCATTGAAAGATATGACGTGTCAGTATCCCAAATGAAAGTGGACATTTTCAGCTAGATTCACGTCTTCCCGGATTTGACTACCGACTTTGACACTTTCCCGGAATGAATCACTCACAGTGTAAAGTGCTGTTAACATGCTTACCCTTCCGGTGCACCTGATGTCACTCTCAGTTTCACTGGAGTTCACACTGTCAGCGCCTGTTTTGAATGTTGTAATTTCTGTTTCTGTGCTTTGTATCTGTCTAACGTCATTGTTTTTTGTGTCTAACGTCATTGTCTTCTGTGTTCTCGCTTAGGCCGTGTCTTTGGACTTCGATTTTTGTAAATTTCACTCTTTTGTTCCTACGATATTCTACTGCCGTTGTTTCAAGACTAAGAACCGGTTTGTATTACACTCATCTGTTTATTAACATCACAAGGCAATGAACTTAGTTTTAAAACTGTCATTTGTCTTTACATCACAAGGCACTGAACCACAGTTTGAATCTTTCATTACCCTCATTTATCTAAATCTATTGCAAATCTCGATTGGATCTTATTCGTTTTAAGTGCTTTTGGCTTTATTTTGATCATGGACTTCAAACGATAGCGGCTATTTGTCCAATCCACACTTCTGTAGACTTTTATATCCTGTATTGATGTTCACCATTTCATATTAACCATGATGTGATTGACCTAGATTTTAGTTCGTCTAATGATATCCATGTTGCCTTATAATTACCATATAAGAAAAGAAGGTTTTGTAACTTATATGCTATTAACATATCATAAATCAAAACTGTCAGTCTTCTGTCGTTCCTATTCATAGTTGATAGTTTCATCTCATTCGACTATACCAGAGTAAACGAATCAGCTATGACTCTAAGCATATCATCTATTTGGTATTTTGTAGGTAACTGCTTCAAGTTGGTTATATAAAAGTTTTTTTCTCTTCATTATCTATCTTGTTGTTTGGAGAGTAGCACTATAAAATAAGTGCTGTTACGGTTTGAATGGAGATTTTTATCTGTCGCCAATAGGTTACTGGCATTCATTTATCTAGCATGATTGCCACCCAACTGCTATCCAACATCTCTTCCTGAGTAATGTAATTTTTTTTCCAGATGTTCGAGTTGTCTTGCCAGATCCTGCCAATCTACATTCACATATTCATAAAATGTACACTTTATACATTCTAAAGCTGCTCTGCTGAAATGAAAAGTGTTCTCAGATTCCAAGTTGCTACGGATATATTGCTATTTGGTTGTAAAACCTTATAGTTCGGTCTATCAGCTTTCATTTTGCTTTCACTACCGGACAATATGCTGCGTGTAATCACACTGCTACTACAAGGTGAATAATCTGTTTTTTACATCAACGGGCTGCTTGCTATCCTTATACAAGTGTGGGCTTGTTTTCGGAGTTTTTCCTTCCTCAAATATATCTGTTCCTTAGCTTACGCAAAATACCCCCTAAATCATATTTTCTCTCTCCTAAATAGGATATCTTTCTAGGATGACGAACCCCATCTGTCTAAAGCAACTTGTTTTAATACGTCAGCATCTTACTCCTTTTCTTCTCCTGTCAGTTTGAATAGATCTGGTCTAGATTGTCGGTGGCTACGTTATTACGCATGGAATAAGTAACATTTACTTGGAATTGGGGCTATTTCCATTGGCTTAAGAACCTTGGAACAAGACTGAGTGGTCTGGAGTTAAAAATTATAAACGGAAAGGAAATTAATTGTACTAACTGATTAAAATCGGTTTCCCTTTGGTCGATTCAGTAACAAACGGAAACATGATATTGTCTGTCAAAGAACCATAACTTTATTAGACGTGGAAAAGTACGCCAACACATATTTTCAATCTCAATGCCTATTTAAGAATACTTAAATCAGTTGTCGAAAGCAGGAGAAAATTGTAAAGTTGTAGAAGTGGTAAGCCTATAACGAAAGACCAAAAATCTGGCCCAGTTAAGAGAGTATCACCCTCCTTTAAGGTCTTGGAACTTTTGTTTTATAACGAACGTACATTGGTCTTTGATACATAAGACTGTGACTTCAAAGCTCAAACTTAGACTTGTGGTTTTAGCAAGCAATTAGAACGGTAGGGAAAAAAGTTATTTCAAACTGGTTAGAATGTTACGCATATACCAGACTAATTTGACTTCATTGTCTTGGTCGGTCTTTGTAGTGTAGGATTATAAATGCAAAATGTATATTGGGTCTCAGAATTAAATGTTATTTTTCGAGCAAACAGAAGCTATCTTCAAACTCAGTGCTTTGTATTTGTTATTATAAGTATTTGCATTTGTTGAGCGGCTGATTGAATATTCTCATAAAGATTAAAGTTATTTTTTTTTCTAAATAAGTAAATTAGTTTTATATATGTTCTTTGCATTCAGTTTCTTAGTTAGTATCTCTTTTAAAAATATTAATAAATATTTTTTGAAGTAAAACTGTTATTTTTTCCATGATTTTGATATGTTGATATGTATCCTTTGATAAAAGCCTACACAATACTATTGTGATCAGAACTTTTTCTTTAAACGTTTTGAAAAGTTTTCTTTCCTCGATTTACTGAACGTTTTAATGTTTTGTATATTAGTTTTCAAATATTTCCCCTTTGTAAATATCGGTGTCAAGAAAGACGGCACCTTTTTCTGAAAGCTCAGAAAAATTATAGAGGAAAATTCCGCTAGATCTGTTGTGTGTCCACATAAGTATTTTTTCCCTATATTTTAATTTTGTACGAAATGAATTCTCTGATTTCTAAAGTAATTATTAACAGATCATTAAAAATAGTGCCATGTAAGAGGTTCGAAGGGCCTGTGTCAACAGATCATTAAAAATAGTGCTATGTAAGAGGTTCGAAGGGCCTGTGTCAACAGATCATTAAAATTAGTGCCATGTCAGAGGTTAGAAGGGCCTGTGTCAACAGATCATTAAAAATAGTGCCATGTAAGAGGTTATAAGGGCCTGTGTTAACAGATCTTTAAAAATAGTGCCATGTAAGAGGTTCGAAGGGCCTGTGTCAACAGATCTTTAAAAATAGTGCCATGTAAGAGGTTCGAAGGGCCTGTGTCAACAGATCATTGCCATGTAAGAGGTTCGAAGGGCCTGTGTCAACAGATCATTAAAAGTAGTGCCATGTAAGAGGTTAGAAGGGCCTGCGTCAACAGATTATTGCCATGTAAGAGGTAATAAGGGCCTGTGTCAACAGATCATTAAATATTGTGCCATGTAAGAGGTTCGAAGGGCCTGTGTCAACAGATCATTGCCATGAAAGAGGTTCGAAGGGCCTGTGTCAACAGATCACTAAAAATAGTGCCATGTAAGAGGTTCAAAGGGCCTGTGTCAACAGATCACTAAAAAAAGTGCCATGTAAGAGGTTCGAATGGCCTGTGTCAACAGATCATTACAAATAGTGCCATGTAAGAGGTTCAAAGGGCCTGTGTCAACAGATCATTGCCATGTAAGAGGTTCGAAGGGCCTGTGTCAACAGATCACTAAAGATAGTGCCATGTAAGAGTTTTGAAGGGCCTGTGTCAACAGATCATTAAAAATAGTGCCATGTAAGAGGTTCGAAGGGCCTGTGTCAACAGATCATTGTCATGTAAGAGGTTCGAAGGGCCTGTGTCAACAGATCACTAAAAATAGTGCCATGTAAGAGATTCGAAGGGCCTGTGTCAACAGATCACTAAAAATAGTGCCATGTAAGAGGTTCAAAGGGCCTGTGTCAACAGATCACTAAAAATAGTGCCATGTAAGAGGTTCGAAGGGCCTGTGTCAACAGATCATTAAAAATTGTGCCATGTAAGAGTTTCGAAGGGCCTGTGTCAACAGATCATTAAAAATAGTGCCATGTAAGAGGTTCGAAGGGCCTGTGTCAAAAGATCACTAAAAATAGTGCCATGTAAGAGGTTCGAAGGGCCTGTGTCAACAGATCACTAAAAATAGTGCCATGTAAGTGGTTAGAAGGGCCTGTGTCAACAGATCATTGCCATGTAAGAGGTTCGAAGGGCCTGTGTCAAGAGATCAATAAAAATAGTGCCATATAAGAGGTTCGAAGGGCCTGTGTTAACAGATCATTAAAAATAGTGCCATGTAAGAGGTTCGAAGGGCCTGTGTCAAGAGATCATTAAAAATAGTGCCATGTAAGAGGTTAGAAGGGCCAGTGTAACTTCTGCTTTTGAAATAAAATAAGGGAGATTCGGCCACTTACAGTGAATATTAAGCCTACTTGAACAGACAAATTCGTTGTGACCCTTACTTGTTGCAATGTTTAAAACGCATGATATGAGTTTTGGATAAACGGTAAGGGTAATACATATGTCAGGTAGGTAGGCACCAGTAATATTACCAGGATCCACTGGCAAACCAAAAAGTAAGCCTACCTGAAAATACAAACTGTAGGCACAGAAAGACGTTTAGTCTGTAGGGATGCATTATCCGAATTTGCAATATGGTCTATAACAGCAGAAAATCATAAAGAAATCTGGGTCTTAAACTGTGTTAATAATGGGGATAGATTTACAACAGCATGACAATTGTGGTAGAAATAATGGTGTCCGTTACCTGAGTGAAAAAAAGTCGAGTGGGTTTAACTGATACATGCAACTGCATGTCAAATATCAAGTCACTAGGATTACTGTTTGGGTTGTACTGACAATGCCCCAAAAGACGTAATCTGACAGCATATGCATGACGAATCGAGTGTTCATTTCTTTTTTTGTATTTTTTTTTTGTTTTTTGCTTTTTTTTGTTTTTTTTCTTTTTTTAGGGATATCTGCTATAACTTTTGTCTGTTTCTCAATCCATTTCTTTATTAAGGGAGAGCCTGTAATTGTCACCTGACATTCATTCAGTTCGGCTTAGGTGCCATCTTGGTTGGTAGTTTTGGAAATCATAATTCTTAAAGCATCCACCTAGAGACTATTCTCCTAAATTTTGTTTTATAGAAAGTGTTTTTTTTCAATAATCTTCGAATAGGGTCCTATGTCAAACTAAGTTTGACAGTAGCCGCAATTTTGGTTTACATGTGGGGATTGAATGCAATTCTGGAAGGAGTTTACCTAAAACCCATTCCGGCAAAGTTTGGTTTGAACTTAGTGAGTAAATGCAGTCTAGAAGATTTTTCAATGAATTTCCCATATATTTCAATATTAATGAAAGATTAGCGGTAGTGACCATATTGATAGGCAGGTTAAGTTATCAGACCCAATTCTGAAAGGTTTCACCTAGTGGCCATTCCAGCATCGTTTGGTTTGAATTGAACAAGTAGTTTTAGGCAAGATTTTTGATAAATCTACAATAGGTTCCAAAAATAAACAAACAAACGTGAGTCAATATCAAGTTTCTAGTAATAGCTGTTAAAGATGTACTGACAGTGTCCGAACAACTTGATTGTTCTTGCAAAAATGAGGAGGTCAGGGTGGTCAAGTAGGAATATACTTATATAAACACAGCTGCAAATCTAATATCAAGTAGTTAGGACAATTGGGTGAGGCTGTAACGACTGTATGCAAAAAAGAAAACAAAACACACAAAAAAAAATAAACAAAAACACCGTAACTTTAATTATAAAAGGCTAAGGTCATCAACTGACTTTGGATTCTTAAGATTTACTCATCTGCAAGAGGGCAATAGCATATCGGTGAGTCATAAACCGTGTGTAAATACTTAGTTAATGAGTTGTACCCATATTTATACAACTGTATTTCAAATATCATGGACCTTATACTACCGTTAGCAGCACTATTCCCAATAACTACAACTGTTGATTACACTGCCATGAACAGGGCAACGTCTTTTTACTCAAATGAACTCCAATAAACTCAAATATACTCAAATAAACTCAAACTTATTAAAATATACCAAATATCTAGATACTAGACAGCATATGTGCATATTTCTTAGTCGATGTATAAATAATTAATAGAAGTCATATCGGTCACAATTTTTGGGAGAGTCTGTCTGTTTACCGCAAAATACCACGAATTGCCACTGAACACTCACAATTTGAACTCTATAACTATACATAAATGTTATTAGTTTTGAAGATTAAAAATGTCATTAAACAGGTTAGTTTTTTTTCTTTCATTTTCTTCTGTTAAAAAAGTTTTTGTGTAAAATTTTTTATCAAGC
Organism: Modiolus philippinarum; assembly: GCA_002080025.1. Taxonomy (NCBI): domain Eukaryota; kingdom Metazoa; phylum Mollusca; class Bivalvia; order Mytilida; family Modiolidae; genus Modiolus; species Modiolus philippinarum. The sequence goes on from MJUU01024074.1 coordinate 21,543, forward strand.
TTTTTTTTTTACTTGACTAGTTATTTTTATTACGACCATCTTGGTAGGTATTGCACTGGGAAGAATATGCGCAATATTTATCCCAGGTATTGCGTCAGATTACTATATACGTATGTAGATTTTGGAGAAAAAAAATTTTTTAATATAAAATTACATTCGGCATGGAACATTTTTTGGAAGAAGTGTGAGCATTTTTCAAATTTTCTACGAATGAAAGTTATTGACTTCTTTTTTTTGGAATGAAATCATTTGAAAAGACGGCAAAATTAATTTTTGAATTTGTTTAATTTGAACCTTCGTTATCGTGAATCGGTCGAAAATTATATTGGTACTTCATACAATTTTTTTTACGTAAAAAGCGACGATTAATGGCATATATCAACTAATAATATCTATCTTTTGTTTATATTTGAGTTTATTTGATTATATTTCAGTCTATTGGAGTTTATATGAGAAAAAAGACGGACCGCATGAACAGTATTCCTAGGTCTCGCATTCCCTTGCGAGACAAAGTTGTTGATTTGACATACATCCATGTTAAAATGAGGTCAACGTCATAAAAGGGTCATGAAATATGCGATACGTTTTCTTTTAATGACACACACACACACACAAACAAGTGTGGACACACCAAGACGTCTCGCCTTAACAAACGGCTTTGATTAATAAACCTGTGGACATAGTATGAAGAAAGTCACCCAAATGTGAAATTTAGGTCAAGGTCAGGTAACTAAAAATAATAATAATAAACTAAAGGACAAGTTAGAACCAAGACCTGCCCAAAATACAATTAGTCACTCAATCGTAAAATTTAGGTCAATGGCAGGTAACAAGTGTTGAAAATGGCTAGTGACTAGTGACTTCAAGATGAAGAACAACAATCAAAGCGTTGTTCCATTTGCTTAATCTTGCCACGTATTTATAGGGATTTTGTCCCATGTACATTTACTCCATATCTCTTCATTTGTTTAGTTACCATCAAGATATATTCACAAGCCAAATAGCAATGTGTGTAGGTATACCAATAATAAAGATATCCAGAAAGTTACTCAACCGTTTAATTTATGACAAGGTTAAGTGATAATTGAATTGAGGGGCTTTGCAAGCGCAGCATGATACGACCGCAGCATGTCGACAACAGAAGACTACAAATAAATGAGCTAATAATTCCTGCTTGACACGATGTGTTTGACACAGTAATATATCTGACAATAATCCACTTGTGTTGTATAAAATTTTAACTATTTCGACCCATGATATCTCAAAAATGGTAACAGATAAAGCAAATTGGCTGCAACAATTCTGAAAGCTCTCATTGCGAGAAATCAAATAATAAAAATATCATTAATTGGACAAAAAATAAAAATTTACGTACATTTGAAAATGGCATTATTTGCCCTTATGGCCTTTTTGGTCCCTTTAATCTCATAAATGGTAGGAGATAGAAAAATCTGTTGGCATACTACTGAAAACTCTCACTCAGAGAAATCTAATGAAAAAAATTTCATCAAAATCGGATGAAAATTAGAAATTTTATGTCACCCGGAAATTAGCCTTTTTTTTACCTCTTTGATCTCGAAAACGGTAAATGATATGCAAAAATACCTATGAAGATTTTTACTACATTTCCACAAGGATTCCTATGGAAAAACCCAATCCAAATCGGCCGAACAATAAAAAAGTTTGAAAATTTTGGGCGTGGCCGTTTTTGACCACCTCATAACTCGAAAACGGTGATAGAGACATACGGGAGGGAAACAACGGCAATAGAATACCGAAGGAACAAGGGAAGCGAAGACCACAAAAAATCGATATCCAAAGCCATGGCAAAAACGGCAATAGAGAAAAACAAAGACAAAACAAGGACGTGAGACAGGTACAATGCACGGAAATAAAAAGACGACACCAAAAACTAAGGGCACTCATAGTGTGAACGCCCATGAAAACCGGGAGTGACATCAGGTGCTCCGGAAGGGTAAGCATGTCCTGCTCCGCTAGCGGCACCCGTCACACTATCAGTGAGTCAATCAAGGGTTGAGTCAAAACCGGTTATGTCAAATACGTGAAGACGTGAAATCTAGCTGAAAATGTCCGTTTTCATTTGGGACACAGACACGTCATATCTGTCAATGATATCATGGTGACGGCCATAAAATTTCTGAAGGGATGAAAGCAACAAAGGCTGAACAAATCCCTGACTAAGAAACTTTTGGGACAGTGTTTTTGCTCTATTACAAAAATCACTGTATAAACTACATGCGCGACAGTAACGAATCAACTGTGCAATGTACACTCCATAGGCTGGAGAGGTAGGTATATTGCTGCTCAGAAAGGGAAAATTCACAATTGGGAAGCTAAAATCATCACGTTTGTCATATAGCTTAGATTTCAAACGTCCATCTTCATCAATGTATAAAAACAGAAGTACTAAGCTGAAGTAGGTGTGTAAGTAGTCTCTTTAATTTCAAGCTCATTGGGATAGATCTGGTGTTGATATTCCTTGAATTTAGGATTATTAAGAGAAAGTACATCGTCTATGTAGCGGAAGCTGAAATTAAAGGACTGGGCTAAATGTTTTTTGTTTTTTCTGTGTTAGCCCTTGTAAAAACTTGGCCTCATACGAGAAAAAAAAGAGATCAGCTAAAAGCGGCGCGCAGTTAGTTCCCATGGGAATCCCGATTGTCTGTTGAAAAACGCCACCTCCAAATTCGACAAAAATATTATCTATTAAAAAATTCCAACATCTTGATTACGTCATTCTCCGTGTACTTCTTGTTTGACTCAGTGTGGTTCTTTACAAAATATGTTTTGTCTTTCCCTACTACTAAGTAAGTGTATCTGCGTTCTCCGTTTTTAGTGCAGAAACATTGATGTATCAAATCAGAAATTATTGTTTTCAATTTATTTCGTGGCAGGGTAGTATAAAGAGTAGAAAAGTCAAACGTTTGTTTGCTGTGGCAATGGGTAAGACTACTACAGGATAGCTGTTCAAGAAGATCTTTGGAATTTTTTAGAATCCACATCTGATTGACGCCGCTCGTGGAGTAGACTTTATCGCAGTAACTTTTCAGGCAATCTCTGACTGCGGCCAATAAAGAAGTAAGGAGCTTAGAAAGTGGCTTAGTGGTGCATCTGGAAGACCCCGCAATGAATCTCTGTTTGTATGGGTTCTTGTGAAGTTTAGGGACCCAGTAGATGTAGGGGTGCTGATTGTTTTCATCACCCGCTTTGATGCCAAAGGATGTTAAAACTGAGTTGTGATTTTCAATAATCTCCTCCCTTGATAGTGTAGCGGGAGTAAAAGTTGGGTTTCCTGATGATCAATTCCCATCTCCTTAACCAGACAGTCAAGATAGTGTTTCTTACACACGAACAGTATGTTGTTAGAAGCTTTGTCTGCAGGGACAATGACGTAATTTTCGTGGAGGTTGTCCATCGTTTTTCTAACGAGGGGATCTTAAAATATATTAGGATTTCTGGATTTCATTGATGTTTTCAAACGCCGGATACGATTCACAATTAACGACTTAATGGACCTTATCTAGTCGGACAATGTCTCAACGTCCTCTTTCTTTTTCTTTGCCCACTTCCTCGCATAGTCCTCAACTGCATCCATCAAAATTTTGAAGTTGTACTTCCAGTTTATATGCTGAGGTTCAAGGAATTTTGGACCTCTTGAAAAAACCTCTCTTAGTTTGATATTGTCTATAATATCTAGGTCACCGGTTATCACGTGTCCAGCCGGATTCATTCTATAACAGTAACCCCCATTAAAATCGGATGGAAAATGATGAAATAATACAAAATAATGCAAAACCCCTTTGGCCCTTCACAAATAAAGGGTAGGGAATGGAACCTCCAAAATCAATACCAATCTTCATTCAGTACCAATAGTCAATGTCACAATATAAAAAGAATCTGTTCACTGGAACAAAAATTGTCGAGTGGAAACCTACCTGTGTACGCCGCCAACGCCAACGCCAACGCCGGTCGTATAGAAATCAAGTAAAAAACACTGGCCTAAAGGGTATAGATATTAAGATGAACTATAACTATTGTTGAACACATTTCAACCACAACCAGAAAAAAAAACATCCTTGTGGAGCACTTGTGACAGTATCCTTTATCTTTATATGACAGAATGAGGCATCGTCAAAGGACCTATATTGGCTTTCATTAAACTCTTATTCAGTTTGGTTCTCGCATAGAGTGTGGTCTATGTATATGCCACACATTCTTTTTATTATATTTTATTTTCACAGAATAAAATTATTGTGCAAATGACTAAATACCGAAGTTACTGATAATTTAAATTCTGCATATGCGCATTTCGACAACTAATGTCTCTTCAGTGCAGATAAAATCTAAACGTTTGGAAAACCATAAACTCAAAGATGTTTAAAAACTGAGAGAGAACAAATAACCACTATGGTCTAAATGTAGAGCCAAAATTAGCTAAGGACAGAGCTTTGCATGAGGGAGATACTCTTAGTTTTCAACAAAATTTACAAAAATTTAGATATTGTAAGGTTCCAAATAGTATTGGCTTTCGGCTCAGCACCGAAGTACTGACTACTGGGCTGGTGAATACCCTCGGAGACTAACAGTCTACCAGCAGTGGCATTGACCCAGTGGTAACAAATGACTAAATACCGAAGTTACTGATAATTTAGATTCTGCATATGCGCATTTCGACAACTTATGTCTCTTCAGTGCAGATAAAATCTAAACGTTTGGAAGACTATAAACTCAAAGATGTTTAAAAACTGAGAGAGAACAAATAACCAATATGGTCTAAAGCCATTTTCTGAAAAATATGCAGCAAGTTTGTTCTTTTGCTGGAATATGTTCCTTATTTCTTATTGTTTTGGATACAAGTGTCCTTTTTATATTTGGACATGTCTTCTATTGCATTGGTTTCAACGGCTAGGTGAGGTAACATGAGATAACAATAGAGATAAGATTAAGGTATTCAATAAATATAGGCTCCAAGGAGCTTGTACTTGCTCACAAGGCTCAAAGTTGTTTTGAAGAAAGCCTTGTATTTCTTTAGAGTCTCAAAACAAAACTTAAATTCTGACAGGTCCAGTTGTGATGGCATATTGGGTGGAATACTAAATGTTAATATATTTTGAGCCAAACAGGCTAAATTAGCATTGCAAATTTGAATAAAAGTCTTAAAGGGGACCATCCAATGATAATTCCAACAAAGTTTGGTTAAAACTGGCTTAGGCTTTGTTTCAGAGGAGTTCTATAATAAAAATGTAAAATCCCCTTAGGCTCTATGTTAAACCAAGTACAGCCATGGCGGCCAGGTTATATCATATTCAGACAAACCAAACTCACTTTGTAAACAGGGCCACTTAAGGATCATTTTAGAAAACTTAGGTTCAAATTGGCACAGTTTTCTCAGAATGGTAAAGGAAAAATTTCCCATACGGTCTAATGTTAAGCTATGTTGGGCATGATGGCCACACTGGATGGTGTCTGGAAAAACCGAACACAATCTTAAAAGAGGATCATGCAAGGTTAATTCCACCTAAGTTTGTGCAAAGTGGCTCAGTGGTTCAGAGGAGTTGATGACAATATGAGAAGTTGACGCAGACATCGGACTTTAAGTGCTTAGAAAAGCTCATTATGGCCTTTTAAGCCATGCGAACTAATAAAAACGAATAATTAAGAAATAGAATAAACAGTGACAACCGTTCTTTTTTAATTTTTATTTGGATTCTCAAACAAAAATAAATGTTCATTTAGACTAGAATATCCCAGTCTTAAATATCTGGTTCTTTGTAACGTAATCTATAATAGCTGCCTTTAAGAATTGCATTACAAATTCCTCATCCTTCTCCTTAATGGATGAACTGTAAAGCAATCTTTCCATACATGCAAGTAAAATGTCTCAAGCTAATTCTAATGCTGTCTGTACGAAGTCCCTGTAAAGAGAACAGTAAATTTTCATCTAATAACTTCATTTTAAACTGTAAAGCATTAAAAATGTTGAAATACAATGAACACATTAAAACTGAAATTGTTGAATTTCTTTAATGATTAAATGTGATGAAACTAAAAATGAAGCCACTAAAGGCTTCGGAACGCACCGCAGAGAAAAAGTGTAACAAGAAGGAACTTATTTCATCAGACATTTTGATTAGCATTTGGGAAAAATTTAAAGACTCTTCAGATTTATGATATCACAATTTTTGATAATTATTTACTTTTAAAAATTCACAAGAGTAAGACTGACCAGTATCGCCAAGGCGATGGGATTTTCATTTCTAAAGGATTGACTTTGGCTTGTCCGTACACCATGTTTGTTAAATACATTAATTTAGCAGGTTTTGATAATGTTTCAAACAAATTTTTATTCAGACCCATATATAGATCTAAACATGTTTGTCAACTTTTAAACAAAGATAAGCAGTTAAGTTATATCGCAGCTAGAGAGGCATTGTTGAACAGGATTGGATTAGTTGCTCCAGAATGCAATATTGATCTCTTCGCTCTTTTAGATCTGGCGGCGCAACGGGCGCAGCTAATTCAGACGTTAACAAGAGGTGTCTAAAAAGGCACAGCCGGTGGAGATCAGAATCTAGCAAAGAACGTTATATTGCTGATTCTGCTGACAAACGCTTACAAGTGTCTAAAAGCTTAGGTTTATAAATTTTAGGCCCCGTTCTTTGTATTGTTTCTATCTACAACTGCAGGCTGTCGGCAAATTGATATTTCCGTTCGTTGTTTTATTTCACAATGAAAAAGAGACAATACTAATATTTTCCAGCGTTTCGTATAGTATAGCGGGAAAATATTGTATTGAAGTTTTGTAAATATCAATGTGTATTAGGAAAGGGGGAGGCTATTTATTTCGACCAATGAAATTGTCGGAAATTATCCGGGTATTCAGATTTACTTGACAGGTTGGTCACTCTCTGGCCTTCGACCGAGTAGAGAGATCAGATTCAAATTTTACATATTATGATGGTAATTTTTGTTGATCTGTATTAATTTACAATCAGATATATTTCATTAATTTCTTTATTTTGTTTTCCAAAATACATAAGATTGTCCATGTTACATCCCGAGATATGATTGTGCATTGTTTTCAGACACAGGTTTCCAAATTTTTAAACTTTTACTATTTGGTTTCCCTGGACGGCCTTGACTATCTGTGAAGGATATATTTGCAAAGTAATGACACACACACACACACACACACACACACACACACACACACACACACATATATATGTATATATATATATATGCCTCTGAAATCAAAGACTTTTAAGATGTGACCTTTCCACTGAGGAATTTGACCAATACAATTTGAGTGACACGCAACACTACATTTAAATTTCACTGTTGTATATAAGGCCCCATTTCGATGAATTTACATCTCGTCAGTGCAACTCGAATCTAAAAATTGGAAAACCGATGCCGAAATATTTTTTCCTCTGAAGGATGTACAAGACTGGGGATTGGCTGGTAAATTTCCCGTCCCTACCCATTTGGCCCCGTGATTGATGGATCTCGCTGGAGCAACCGGGAGAAAAAAAATCCAAAGTTCCATATTATATGTTTACTCTACTCTGTGAAATGAAATGAAATAAATAACTTGTGGAAATTCACAAACCAAAACTGAGAAGTCTTTGTGTGTCATCCAAAAGATGGGCAGGATGAGTTGGCGTTTTTTTGTTAATCGATAATCCCCAAAACTCAGCTAAGAGGCGAAATAAGCTCCAAGGATCTTCTTGATGAAGAAAATACTAGTCATGTAAAATATTCATATATAACGTCTAAAAACAACAACAAACTTGGAAATCTTATATATAATGTCTATAGGTAACAAGTTTACTAAGTGTTGGATCGATAATACATAAATTAATCTATACAATTACAAATAAAAAAGAAATATAAATGTCTATGTGTTATAATTATAACAACACTAAAATGTTATATTTTCATATAACGAAAACTTTAGTTTTTTAGTTTTAGTTTTTTTAAACTCCAGAAGATTAGTGTCAGATTTCATATTCAGACGCCATCATCGTTCGCTTGAGAAAAATTCTTTGTGAACTGAAACCTCGCGTTTATCAAAGCTTTTGTTATATGAAAATATAACATTTTAGTGTTGTTATAATTAACACACACACACACACACACACACACACACACACACACACACCTATATATACATCTGAGAGTTTATTTTTATTACTTAAAGCTCAGGTCATTTATTCAGTCTGCCTAACCTGTGTGGTACAAGGTGCGACAAACTGATTTTTAAATTTACCTGGATTGATTGTACAGGTGAACGATTTTTGTCATTTTCACTTGATCACTTGGTGTGTTTAGACGTTAAATTTCTATCACTATTTCCTAAAGGTTTTGATATGAACTGCTTGATGAGACATAATTTGTTGAAATAGCTATATACAGTATCCAAATTCATATGATTGTTTATTCAAATAAGGGAAGTTTGCGATGTTTTAACTTTGATTGTCAAGTTTGGAAATGGGATACTCAAAGACTGGTCTGTAAGGAATGCTTCCGCTATTATCGTTAGTAAGAAGTGCAAAAACTTCATAGACAGTTTTATGAACATTTCACTGAACGAAGACCCTACTTACACTGTTGTTGCATCTATTCCATGTGAGCTATTTTAGCCATGGTTAGGAAAAACTCTTGCTGCATTAAAAGTAATTACACTAGGTATTTTAACAAACAAATGACACAAAAATACAAGCTCCGTAGAATAATAAGTATTCTATTTTATCGTTTTTTAAGGCAAAATTTCCTGCTCCTACCCATTTTGATTTCTTCAACTATTGGGCTTTACTCCAAACAATGAACGTCAAATTCATTTTACCAGTAAGCAATTAACTCCAAACTATAAACATCAAATTTATTTTACCTGTATTCCACTTGACATCTCAGCCATTTTGTTTCTCTTCCACGGCCCTCATCAATGTCGATGATCTTGGCCAATCCAAAACTCTGTCTTCTTGTTTTTAATCATTTTCACGTTTTGATTTGTGTATATATTTTTTGTTTTACCTTTTATCGCAGTTCTACCAGAATTTTAACTTGTTTGTTTATTTTATCGTTTGAATTGCGAGATAGTACCTTCTCCTTTACACACTTTACTAATTCAGTCTAAACATTGTCACAGAAGTATTTTCACAGCTTTATTTAAATATAAAGATATGTGGGGTAAACAGACCTTACCATATCTCCGTATATAACTATGAAATTGATGAATCTAGAGGTCTTGACGAGGCCTTCACTAAGTTTTTATCCCCTGTATCGAGCACTTAAGGTGAATGCGTAAAATTGTTTTTGCTGATCTTGTTTTAATGTTGCATAAAACATATGAAAGGTTTTAACCATCTCTAACCTCGATACCTGATTTAGGACGGCTCATGATACATATGGTTTATTAAACAAATTGTCTGCATCCAGATTCTCACCTGCGTCGACTAATTATTATCAAAGCAAACAAAAGCAGTGGAATACATGATTTAAACGTCAGACAAGATTGCACCCAGTTAAGATATAGGGTTTCTCCCACCTCGTACAAGGGA
>MJUU01024077.1:0-53627 GCA_002080025.1 Modiolus philippinarum
GGGCAAAATATTTGCAAAAACAACTCGAGTCCATATTTAAATGACAACTAAGTATGGCGGCCATGTTTTATTGTCGCCTGCTGTAAGCAGTCGACACAATGGCTCTTTTGTAGTACAGGCGACACAAGTGTTCCATGGCACACCAATCAATTTTTTTCTGAAACAACCACTTTTGAACAGGACCACTTCCAGCAGTGCTATCAGCACTTTCATTTTAAAAGCTACAGTAAAAGTATAGTCATTGGCAAAAATATACTTTTATCCGTCGACATACAAGTATATTTAAGAGTGCTTTTCTGTCTAAATTGAAACATTTTCAGAAATAGCACACAACATTTAATAATTTTATTCAGCAGTTTGCAAAGAATTTTAATGGCTATTTACACCTCAATTGAACACGGCGTTGAACCTGACTTAATTGTAACTCCACTCTTACATTTACACTTTCATTTTATTTCGACTTCCTACGACTTTCTTTGGAACACAAAGTTCTTTTTCATTTGTTGGAGGATATATAATCGCCCGATAGTATAGACTTATCACCTTATATATGTGTGTGTGTAATAGATATAGTTGGTCTCTTATCATATTCGAGGGACGCATGTCCCGAGAATATGATAAGAGACCAACTATATCTGATTTACATAGGAGTTATAAAAATGGTTTCGTGTCATCTTCAGCAATAAAATGTTTCAAGTAATGAAATTAACCAGATGTAGCCAAGGATGCTATGCAATCAACACTTTCGAAACGTATCTTAATTGTTCAAATTTAATTGTCGCTTATCAGTACGAGCTGTATGATAATTATAGTCTTGCTTTATCATGTTTTTTTATACAGTTTTATTGCCAAAACCTGCAAATTTCACTGATAGAAGATAACTATCCTATGTATATATATATANNGCTAAAATGATCTTAAAGTATAATCAAATAACCTGTTGATAGCTGAATGACAACTGGTGGCATATGAAATTGGGTTTGTGGTATAACGAAGTCACTGTTTTATTGAAATGTCTTTATACTGTAAGATATGTATCGGCGAGGCTGGTCAGACCCGATCAAATGATTACTAGTATGTAATATGAAATGATCACAACAAAATACTGTAGCAGGTAGGGGAGATACACTTTTCGTTTGAATACATTTTTTTTACAATTTCTCCATTTGAAACGTGATCTTTAATGCTTATCATTACCAAGGGCCCAAATTTCAAAATAGTTAAAAAGCCAAAAAAAAAAAANTCTACCTTGCATGACATTTAAATCTTTTAACTAAAGTGAAGTGACCTGTCAGCACCCATATTTTTTCACATGTTGATAAGCAGTGGGAATAGGTACATCATGCATCATTGTTACTTTTTTTTTCTCTCCACTGAAAGCAAGACATAGGCATACAAAGTATGTTAAGTTTTTTGTGATGATGTGAGTTTCCCTTTTACTATCACTATTTGATATGAAGGTTGGTCTTAGGTAGTACTTGATAGTGTGTCTTATGGAATTTGTTTATGGTTTAGTGAACATTTAATGTATTGTGATAAAGTCAGTTTCTGTGTAATGTGGAAATTCGGTTATATTGTGTATGAGGGTTGGTCTTTGGGTAGTCTGCCATATAGCTTTTGTCTTTTTGACGTATAGTTTCACAGTCTAGTGAACACATCTAAGTTTTGTTGTTATTAGTATATAGGTCAGTTTCTAAGTAATCTTGGTAGGTCAATTATATTTGATATGTAGGTTGGTCGCTGGTAGAACAGTCTATCATTGACCTCAATTTCACTTTCTAGTGACCATGGTAAGTTTCTGATTAGAAATGTTTCGAAATAACTAAAAAATAAAATGTTAGATCAATGATACGTGGTATATGGATTGGTCTTGTGTAGTACATGACAGTCTGCCATATGACTTACGTTTATTGCATCAATTTAACAGTTGAGTTAGCATGTTTGGTTTCTCATGATCTAGTGCAGGTAGGTCGGTTATATCATGTATATTTGGCATAAAATTTGGTCTTTGGTAGCACATGACAGTCTCTCATATTGCTCTTGTCCTTGACCTCATTTTACTGTCTAGTGAGCATGTATGGTTTCTCATCATCTAGTATTGGTAGGTCAATGATATCAGGTATATAGGTCTTTGGTAACTTGGTAGTTCCTGACAGCCTACCATGTGCTTTTTGTCCTTAACTTCAATTTTATGGTCTATTGAGTATGTTTAGTGTATCAGTATATATATTTGATAGGTCAATGATATTTGGTGTTAAGGTTGGTCTTGGTTAAACGGCATGCACGATTATGGTTTTGTCAGTTACTCCACTTGCAGAGTCCAGTGAGCATTTTATGTTATCCTCATTATGTCAGTTTGATGTGTCACATCACGTTAGCGGCCTAGCACTGACGAGCGATACATCTATTAAAGAGCACACTTGTTTTTAAGTTAATATAAATGTATATTGTAGTATACAGATATGCAACAGCTACATTGGATCGTGAGCAGAAGCATTTTATCGAAAAATGGCTATGTAGTGATGTAGAATTGACTTGTTACCACTGGTCATTGCTCGAATAAGTGCTGAAACTTTCTTCTTGTGTTAATCTCTACCAGCCTAATAGGAAATACAAGTATCTGCATCTAGGTAAGTAACTGAATGTCTAAATATTTATTAGAAAAATTACAGAACATTGACATAGATTCAACGTTTTTATGTAGATAGACACTGTTGCGCTGGGCAATGCAGTCGTGCATTTCAAAAATACAGAGTCGAATACGGGTTGGTTTGATTTTTTGGCCGGAACAGTCATTTTACAGATTTGCCTTTGTGACGTAATAATTAATTAACTAATGTGGAAAATAATATTTAGTCTACTTTGCCGCGAATTAAATCCTTTTTCCCTAAAATATGGTTTATCAGGGAAACTTTGTAAAGTATTTCCGTTAAAAGTATGCTTTATAATTCCAAGATATGTAAAACATGCTTTAGACAATTCATATTTCCTGTCGCTCTTTGAAAATAATGCCATCACAAACTTTGAATCAGAATTGTCGACATATAAGAATATTTATATACATATATTCGCATGTCTTCGAAAAATTTCCTGTATAATGTGTATTTGTAGAGACTTTGTCTCATTTGAATTTAGTCCATATCCCTTCATTGTTAATTTCAAATACTACTAATGCTAGTGGAGAAATTTCCCCACACACTTTTCTCAGCATNAGTTGAAAATCTGAACACTTTTGTGCAGATCTTTTGTGGGGAAATTTCTCCACTCAATTAATTTTCATCAAATTATTTATGTCATGAAAATTTGTCGAAAATTAATTGAGCGGAGAAATTTCCCCACAAAAGATCTGCACAAAAGTGTTCAGATTTTCAACTAAAAAAATAAAACACTTCCATAGAATTAAATGTAAGAGGAATTAAATTTTAATGTCGATCGAGGGTGAAGTATGAAAAGCTTTTCACCTCCTGGGGAAATTTCCCCGTCGAATAGTTTTGGAATTCATCGTATCAACAAGTTTTTTCGGTACTGACATTCCCCAAATGAAATTAAACATGGCTTGTACTAAGTAATATTTTTTCAGTATTCAAGTAAAAAGTATTTCAATTCAATTATCGCGGGGAAGTTTCCCCGCTTGGGTTTTAAGCAATGTCTGCCATGCATTTTTACCTCATGTGGTGAAGCTTACATCTGCCAATACACGATTTCTTAAGCGGGGAAATTTCCCCGCGGACGGTTAGAAGTTTTTTTTCATTCATATTCCCTATACATTATTTTGTTTCGAGGTTTAATGCTTACAACACATTTTATTCTTTCTGGAGCAATTTCAACACAATATGCTAACATCTTGTGGGGCAATAACCCCACTTGTATTGTTATTTTGTTATTTTGTAGAAAATATCCAAAAAATGCAGAAATGTTACAAAATTTGGTTACCAATGAAAAAAGAGAATAAAATAGAAATTCTCTTTTTCAAATAGACAGCGTTAATTGCATTTGTTTGCTGGTAATTTTGGGAAATTTTCACAAACCTAAAAGGGAGGTTACGTTAAACGTACAATTACTTTGGGACGGTTTTAGTAAAATGTAAAGCCAATGTCGGGTTTTGATCTAACTTACATGTACGTTACTCTCCATGTGCGTCTTTACGACACGTCAATAGGTATAGCCTTTGTATAGGTCTTAAATGTATCATCTCCTATGGTTTATAAGAAAGTATGATATTTTTGATTTCATAACTTACTCACACATATCTGAGATTTCTGTAACAATTGCTAAAACTTCCATTTAGCAATCCTTCCAATGAATTGTTCTTCAAGGTGCTATAATAAACAAGAACCATGTAATATGTCCAGTTAGATTAAGATATACACCGTTTCTTTGCGAATTGCATTACATTTATGCAAAATAGAAAGTCAGATGTATTTTAAGGCCTAGAATTTTAGCCAGAAATCTGACTTTTTCCCATTTGCAATAAATGACTCGGACAATTTTTTTCATTTCTATGTTGTATTCAAATATAAGTGTACATTTTCCCGCAGTACCAATACGTTTGCTTTCTTCCACTCGGATTATCATAAAACAACTTCGAAAAAAACAACTTTTATTTATTATCATTTAATCATCGCTCTTTCGTAAAGGGGAAAAAGAGGTCAGGATGTGAAATTATATCAAATAAATGATGCTACTTTTGTTCAGCTTTTACGGAAATTCAAGACTGTTTAAAATATTTCGGGTGTGATAATTGAAAAATGAAAAAATATGTTTCGTTTTATACAACCAACATTCTACCAATGAAAATACAAATGCATGATGGCAAGCACTAAAGCAGTTATTAATTAATACAGAAATAGAGAATGACAAAAGTTAACCACATGTCAGGATAGCCACTTGGTCAAATGGGAAAATAAATATCAGTTGGAACATATGTACCCGTAGGAGACAAAACTCTTCCATTAAATTGGTCAACAAATTGAAACTAGAGAGTGTCATTTCACGATATCGCTCAAGTCTTAATGTAATTTGCATATAACAATAAATATTTTTGGAACGATTGAACTTCTTTTTCAGAGACTATGTATTTACTTACATATAATACAAGTGATCAGGGAAAACTTCACTTTGAAGAGTGGTAAGGCTATTTCGATCCAGATATATGTGTAAACTATAAGACAAAAAATATAAACATTTTCAGGTAGCTTATACAGGAATTTTTCGAAAAGAACAAAAACAATTAACTGTTATGACATGGATATATTCGATCTTTCATTTTTGCCCATAAAGAAATTCTATGACCATTACAAATGCATCATAAATAGATATAATTTGTGGTTTTTTAAATAATATTTTCAGCTAGATTTCATTTATCCGCTGATTGAAAATCACTGTTTATGACTTTTCCCTGAATTGACTAAATGATGGTTGGGAGCAGCTCATACTAACTTCTCCGGAGCACCTGGTTTTACTCTTGGTTTTTAGCAAAGTTCACATTGTGAGTGTAAGTTTAGAACATTATGATTGTGATGTATCTTGTAATTTGTAAATGTAACAAAATTGTATGTCATTGAACTGGGGCAACATGGCGCCGACCAACAGGCTGGCCGGCTCTGAGTTGGAAAAGAAAAAAAATATTTCTAATGTGCTGAAGATTGCTGGAGTTGGAAATGTGGTAGTTGTTACATAAACTGTGGGGTTCATTTAAGTACAGTCTATAGTCTAAACCACAACTTAGTTTATTTGGGCACAGACAGGTACTTGACACAAGCATGATAGTACTTCACTTGTGCATTATAAGATAGCACTTTGTTCATGTGAAATAGAATTTTCTGTACAGACACCACCAAAGCAAATGGATGATAACTGATGTTGACACATTTCATCATTTCATTGCAATGACATATCTAGTAGCTTCAAAGCTAAACGTTTAGAAAGTGTTCATGGGTTGATTAATTTAACAATTTTAACTCTTGGCGTTCGTTGGATGGCACACAGCCAATGAACCTCTTGAAAATTGTAAATTTGTGCATGAATAAAATGCTAAATAAACGCTTTTAAACTTATTATCCCCGCACTTTTCTAAAGAAATTGCTGGATCTTGTTTTGGTCCCGTCCGTCTGTATGTCCGTCCATCCATTCGTCTGTCCGTTTGATGAACCTTGTCATGTTGTCAGTGGAACTCCTTGCTCATTTTTGCATTTAGGAATTCAAATTTTTCATAGAATTGTTGCATAGAGTCTGCAGACGCGCAAAAAGCTTTCGGATTTTTGATATTGGTTTTGGTGCAAAAAAGAGGACCAAAGATGTCAATTTTGACACATGTGAGCTTGTAGGGGAGACTCCTCCTACATTTTTGGATTTATGGATTTAATTTTGTTATAGAATTGTTGCATATTGTCTGAAGATGTGCAATAAGTTTTCGGAATTTTGATTGATTTCGGTTCCAACTTTTAATTTCCAGAAAATGTCAATGACTCAAATTTTTAGCATATAATCTCATATTTTTTGGGAAGTGTTTGAAAAAAATAAAGTTCTGATTACTTAGAATTCTGAAATGTGATTCCAATTTTGGTAAATATACTGAAACTCTTAAGGTAGATAGTCAGTTATATTCAGATTCATGATATTTTGTTGTTAGTCGGCACAATTGAAGAACCAATCCTACTTACCCGAAATATGTAATAAAAAGTATGGGTCACCATGCTTGATTTTTCTAGAATTGAGATCAAAGTTTGCTCATTTTTAGCCATTTTTCACACATATTTACATAGAATGCACAGGGAAAATATGGAAAGACAATTTTTATCTTAAAAGAAATGAACTTTTTATCCATGAGAATTTGATGCATTTTTGTGAATAGATAGTTTATGATGTGATTTATTGGTTACAATAGAAAAATGTTTATGTCACCGTGCTTTTTACGGAGATATTTTACAGAGTTTGCGGAATAAACATTATTTACGGGAAAAGGGAGTTAATTCGCGGCAAAGTAAACGAAATATGACGTTTCACATCTGTCATTCAATTATGACGTCACAAGGGAAAGCCGTCATATTACAGTCCCGGCCCGAAAATCAAAACTTCCCTGTATCCGACTCTTTATTTTTGTAATGCGCGATTTAATTGCGCAGTGCAACAGTGTCTATCTACCTAAAAGACAACTTATATTTTGGAATTCTACCAATCAACCATACTTTTAAAAGTTGCTTCAATTAGAACAAAATCCAAATATTTGATTCCACTTTTGGTGATTTTCCTGAAAGTCTCAAAGACCATGTATTTTATGGAATTCTACCTAGCAACAATACTTTAAGAATTTTCTTCAATTTGGACAATTATTTTCACCAATTGAATTTCCAAAATATTTTATTCCAATTTTGGTAAATTTCCTGAAAGTCTGAAAGACAACTCATTTTCGGAAATTCACCAAGCAACCAGATTTCTCGTATTTCAATCTAGTAAAAAATATTGACTATCGATAACTTGAATTCCAATTATTGAGAAAAAATAATGCCCAGGGTCTATGACAACTGTTTTCTGTGTGAGGAAATGGCCGTAATTTTCCGATGGCACCACTTCTAGTTTTTGTGCCAGAAGCTAGAGAAGAATCCAAGATATTTCGTAAAGCAGTGTAAAGTAGTGTGTTGGAAAGATAGGAGTCACGCTGTGCAGATAAACCTGTATTGGTTGAATAGTCTACATTTGAAGATCTTAATACAAATTTCTTTTAGCCTGTTCATATAGATAGCAAGTTTCTGTACCGGAGATATTTTAATGAAGTGCTAGCTTTGATTTCGTTTGCCTGACCTTCATCGAGATCTGGTTGTTGCATATATCTGTGTCATTTATGTAACAAGACACTTGCGACAACTGCTTGTCAATCAGTGACATTTTGTCGAGCTCTATTTACGTCGAATGTCTACAATCAGACCTAGGAGTTGAAATGATCCATGGTTCTTAATTTTGTTTTATAAATAAACGCGTAGGAATATGTGATCAATTTCAAAAATATCAACCGCGAAATATGTACCTTGAAATTACAAAATAAGCCAATCAGATAGCATAATTAATTATCAACTATATTAGAACGACTTTTTGACATTCACAAATTTGACTTTTTGCTGTTTTCAATCGTACAAAAAAGATTATTATACAAATAAAACATGACATTGAGGTCAACACAAGAATTTATAGATCTGAAAAGAGAAGTCCGAGGTTTGTGTACTCTTATAAAGTCTTTAAATCCAAATAATGTCTGAACGTACCATGAAAAAAAAATGTTTTATTATTTTAATACATCGTTTTTGTTTTTATATGCATGAAGCTTTCGGTGTTTTAGCAAATAACATATATTGTAAACCTGACGTTTCCAGTTTTAGAACACCGTGTAGTATTTTTGGAAATAATAGGTTAAAACTAAATATATTTACATAATTTCAAGTCTCCTAAAATGAACAAGTCACATTGCACAATTTATACCTTAAGATTATAGTGATATTTACTGCTTAATGTCCTTTTCATGCAAGTTTGCGTTCACGGTTTAATGCTAACAAAACGACCTTTAAGGGTTACCTCCCTCTGCTAGGGGTAAGTTCAAGTTCAAGTTAACAAGATGGTGGCAATTAATTGTCTCTCGTAACATGTTTTTCAAAAGCACCTCAATTTTTGTCATATAGTTTAGATGATACTATTAAAATATTTTTTTAAATATTGACATAATTCACCGATATACCCAAAATCCGTCAGATAATATTAAATTAAATGTTTGGAAAAATTCTAAAATTTCTAGGTTGTTCAGTAGGCGCTGAAGTTTTTACGCGATACAAATGTAAATAGGAGAATATATTATTTGGTATTATGATTTTGTAGTTTTCTGTGGTTATTCATTATTGATCAAGACCAAATCTTTCCATATTATGTCTTGTCTTGTGTAACTTGGGTATTTTTTACTTTTGAATCAATATTAGCCAATATTATGTAAGGCTCTATAACCAACTACTCGCGAAATCTTGAAGAGAAATCAATATAAAATTGTGATAAAGTCAGCTAAGCAAATGAAGAAACTGTAATACGCGATAGGTTATCCATTTTTTATCTAAACACGGAGGATGGAAAGGATCTTTTGTTTTTGACACCTAAGAAGTCAATTATTATTACAGTAATTTATTTATCACTTTGGACCCTTCAGATTGCAGAAATACCAAAATACCGAAGATACACGTCAATGGTCATTTCGAGAACTTATGTCTCCGTAGTGCAGATCAAATCAATACATTTGGAAATCCGTAAACAGAAATATTTTTAAGAGTGATAGAGATCAAATTACCAAAATTACCAGAATTAGCTAAGTACAGAACTATGCACGAGGGAGATACTTCTTTTTCCAAAAAAAAGATGAAATTAAGATATTGCAAGTAACCTAATAAAATTGGTTTTCATGCCAGCACCGAAGTATTGGTTATTTGGTTGGTGAATACCCTAAGAAACTACAGTCCACCAGCAAAAGCATCGGACTAGCGGTAATGAATAACAAACTACTGAATTTTACTGCATATGACTATTTCGACAACTCATGTCTCCTTAGTGCACATCAAATTAAAATCATTTCGAAATGCATAACCCAAGACATGTGTAAAACTGATAGAGGACAAATTACTAAATATAATGTAAAAAGAAAAGCCAAAATTAACTAAGGACAGGGATATGAAGGGGGAGATACTCTTTAGTTTAAAAAAAATCTTAAATTTAGATATTATATGTTGTGATTGTCTTCTTTGGTCTTTTTGTCACGCAACGGATGACAGGGGTTGTAAGAAGACTTTCCCATTTAATTTTTTGTTTGTTGACGGCCCCGAATTCATTAGTGCAAGAGCCTGGTTGTTGCGTTGCTCGACATCTCACAATGAATTCCGATCTGTCCGGTGTTTAGGTGCCGGTTTGAACTTACTATGAGATATGAGGAGAGTTCCATGTTAAAGGCCTCAATGTGACTTCAAGATGAAAAACAACAATAAAAGCGTTGTTCCATTGTTTGGTTTTACAATGTATTTGTAGAGACTTTGTTTCATGTGCGATTATTCCATATCCTGTCATTGTGTATTGCAAGTTTTCAAATAAAATCGGTTTTGCAGAATTCATCCTTTAGAAACATTTTGGTTGGTTTAAATTAACCCTGAAGAAGAAGAACAGAACGGTCAACTTTATTTTAGTGATGATCACTTTAACTATCTTCCTAATGAAGTCAACATCAGTTTTATCTCTCTTCAGCTTTTCATAAAGGTATTATCTAAAAGATCTTAAAACAATTACGAAATTTTTTCGACATACGTGTGAAATTATATTCCTTGTGAGTTTAAAATGATACTAAATAGTCAAATAGTCAAATAGCAAATTGTACATGTTCTGTTTTCATGAAGGGGGTTTTACATTAATCATATCACTTGCTATTAATTACTTGTTAGTAACTCCTAGGTCATTGCTGAAAGTTCCTCTTTCCACGTTGGTTATAAGATTGCCAGCAAGCTGCCTGCAAAATATTATAAATTTTGATATGTACTTACCAATTACAAATTGAATTTCAGGAGCATATACATACTCTTAGGGGGGTTCACTACCCCATTTGAGAATAAATAGGATTTAAAATAAATGTGATTTTCTGTTAGAAAATTAAAAAAAAAATTAAGTAAAAAAAATGACATGTTGATGATCATGTTTTTAAGATACAAGTGATTGAAAATTTGGCGGGAAACTAAACTCCTCGGATTTATTATTTTTTGGTAATTTCGAAATGTTGTAATTGGCCAACACTTTAAGACACTAGTGCTTTTGTCGGAAACGGATAAATGTAATTGTAAGAGCACTTTGTCAAAAGTTTAATTTGTTTGTTACTTATCCAGCTTTACAACCATTAAGAACATAAATGTAGCGTTGTTCGACCTATGGCAATTAATTCCGCTCAAACCGGTGTTTAGGGAAGTCTTGAAATTAATATGAGGAATGAGCATAGTTCATTGTTGAGGACCTCATGGTGACTTAAAGATTAAGACCAACTATAAAAGCGTTGTTCCATTGTTTGCTTCTATCGTATATTTGTAGAGACTTTGTTATATGTGCATTTACTCCATATCCGTTCATTTTACGAAAGGATATGGAGTAAATAATCACGGATCATAACACATATGTTAACTCCAATTGCAATAATTCTAATGAGATATATGGCCATTTCGGAAAGTAATTCCCCATCAGCAGCACTAGAACCCAAACATAGGAAATCCACAATTTCAAAAAATGTTTAAAATGTATAAAACCAAATCCGTACAAACTACAATGGAGGGAGTTAAACCTTATGGTTTAGAATTTACATAAATTTAGATAATAGTTATAAACAACGTGGACACATGAGATATAATCTCACGTACAAAATACACCATATCTAAGAAAAATAAAGAGTATACATCTGAACACGGGGAATTGTTTTACCAACTCCACACTGCATTAAAAGACAAACTCCTCTATCAAAAATTTTACAAAACGATATGGAGTAAATAAACACAAGACCATAACCCTTTAGTTAACTCCAACTGCAATAATTTTAATAAGCTGTGTGGCCATTTCGAAAATTAATTCCCCATTAATTCGGAAAATATCTGTTTAAAAAAATATAACACATTAATTTTGTACACTTGTGTGTTCAACTGAATATTACAGATCTGGTTGATTTAGTCTCGAAGAGGAAATGAAAATCAAGTTTACATTATTTCATCACGTGGTATTGTTTGGCACTAAAGATGAGATCGATACAAAATCAGGTAAACTGAACCTTTTGAGAAATATTTCACGCTTACAATAATTGAATTATTCCAAAGTAATTAAAGTATATTTAGATTCATAGTGTTTTCTAATTTATAACACATTTTATGCTGTTAGATTTTGAATTACCTTATGACTC
Source organism: Modiolus philippinarum (assembly GCA_002080025.1). NCBI lineage: Eukaryota > Metazoa > Mollusca > Bivalvia > Mytilida > Modiolidae > Modiolus > Modiolus philippinarum. The sequence goes on from MJUU01024077.1 coordinate 11,942, forward strand.
CGTATACAGTAAAAAAAGTAACATATAAAAATATATGTTGTGGAATGGCCATAAATTAACTATAGAACAAAATAAAAATGGTATAATAGGCAACGATTAAAAAGTAAAAAAACACAAAAAAATTACAAATTAAAAACATCTTAAAATGACAAAAGGAGAAAGAAGGGTTGATTGCCCAAAGTTTCAGCCGTGTGGTATTTGACTAGGGGCTACCGGGCTGAAATACGGATAAGTGAAAATTACAAGAGAGGCAGACCTAATGGCGTGTCACAGATATTGTCCTGTAAAAACCGTGCAAAATTCTGAACATTGTCAAAAATTAATAAAACTAGTTTTCTGTACTATGCAAATATTAAATTTCAATACATGAATAATATTATAAGATGGTCTGTTTCTTAACATTCATGCCAAAAAGGTAACATATTGTTACACCCGATATTTTTTATGTAAATGCTTTATAGTTAAATCCACAATTTGACTGTATTATTTTCTCAAACCAAAAATGATCTATTGACCGTCAACAGATTTCAGTCTGTTGACCGCATCCAACTTTTTAAACGTTTGCCTCTGACTAAACTGTTACCCTCAGCCTACGGTTTTACGGTTTTGCACGACAGTTCAGTCCTCGGTTCAAACAAAACAGCTGTTGGTTGAGGACAATAACTGTATAATATTATGCAGCTGTCACGAACATAAAAATGCGAAGGGGGTAATTATTTGAGCCCATCTGCCATCAATGCTCATTACATTTACTTGTTGTAAAATTGCATTAGCTGATTTAGCTGCTTTTGTTACTTGTAACATAAAACTGGATTTTAACTATCCCTTACAGTCGCCACATATTTCTAAAACCTGGGAATGTTCCATTCAACACCTCTGTTATTGAATTGTTGTTCATCGAACTGAAATGGAAAACGACAATGGTTAATATACAGTAAGACAATAAAGACACAGTTTACTAACAATTTATATGATTTTTTTTAATATGCACTTATGTAACAAATTACTGATTCAGTTAATTCGAAGTTAAACACTTATTATAAGATAAAACACAAATGAAAAAATTGATCATTCAAGGTGAGTATCAGTAGCTATACGATTTGCTTTGAATAAATAACTAACTAAATGCCAATTAATATTATTATTTTAGTTTCTGCAAAAGGTCATTTCAACAGCTTATGTCTCTTCAGTGCAGACAAAATTAATATATTTGAAAGAAAATAAACCGACTGATGTGCAAAATCTGATAGAAAACAAACAGAAAATTGGAACTAGTCGAATCCTAATATCTATAATAATAAAAATAGAAGACAAGCAGCAAATAGGAACTAATCGAATCCTAAATTCTACTAAGCATGAGACTTTACACAAGGGACACACTCCTTAGATTTAAACAAAATTCAAAAAAGAAAATATATGCTTAATTTGAGACATGTGGAACTTGGAGCTATTCAATAAAAGTATAAAGCATTTGCAATATTTACATTTGAGCACCAACAACCCCCACCTCCACGCCCTATCATTGTTCATCATTGTATAAAAAATAACGTTTATTTTATTAACAATAGCGAATTGTGAGACTTGACAGGTGTACTCAGATTCCCTAAATACACTCTCAAATTCATAGTAAAATATTCAGATTCACACCAAGTCTGATTTTTTTATAATTCACGATCCCAACATATATTTCACCAGTTTATGCTACCTATGAATGCACTGCAATCTTAACAGCACTTCTGTAGTTGTCGGTCCTTGAAGTGTCGTATTGCATATTTCCGGTGTTGCAGACGCTAAGTTGCTTTCATTTGAAGATTGACAATTTTCCTATTTATTTGAGCATTATAATGTTTTAAAGGGTAATATATTTCATTTTGAAAGTTTTCAGTCAAATATCCAAGCCAGTAGGCTCTTTGGCATATAGCCTTGGTCATGTGCAAGGAAAAAGTAATATCTAACTTCAATGATAGACATATACCATAGGAATTTCAATATAGGCGAGTTTACTGGAGTTGCTGCATTTTTGATAAATGATTACATGAAAGTTTGTTAACAAACATCGGTATTTGTTTGGCTAGCAACTTGTCGCCATCTTTTTTAAGTTGTCATGTCATTTATGTTCGCCGTTTTCATGCATGCCATGACAGTGGTTTTGTTGATTTTATTTGTTCAATTGCATTTTAATTAAGTTGGAAATTTACAATCTGGAACGTATAAATATAGACCGAAATCAGCTGGATCAAATTCACCAGCTGTTTGCCGAGTGCTGAACGGGTTGTCATGGGGATTAGTGTTTTTGTTCACGTTATTTATCTATGTCGGTAGTGGCGTTCGGCACGACAATTTTATCAGTTTTTTTTATTATTTTATATTTTTCGTGCCTTCGGCACGGCATTTACTTCCATAATCGTTTATTTGTTAATACGAAACTGCCTGCCTCATGCTCGAAAATACAGGCCAGTTTTCTGTTTGGTCATGTGGTCGTGCCTTCGGCTCGAAAAACTATTTTAATTTTAATTTTCAATACAATTAATATCACTATAGTCTATTCGTTTCGATGACAGTTACGTAAATGGTCATTTTACTTTACACCTACAAGACCACATGCTTCATGTTCGAAAATACAGACTTGTTTTTTCTTTTTTATTTGTTTTTTTTTAGTGATACAGTAGTGCCTTCGGCAGCAAAACGACTGGCGACTGGGTTGATGAATACTCTCGGTAAATAACAGTCCACAAGTAGATGCATCGACCAAGTAGTAATGAATAAAAAAACGCCGGAGTAACTGTTATTTAAGTTCTAAGATTTTAATGATGGCCATGTCCTCAACTTACGCATCTTCAGTGCAGGCAAAATTAAAATATCTGGAAGAATATAAACCGAAATTATTATATAAAAAATATGATAGAGAACAAATGGTCAATAGGAACTCAATCGAGGCCTAAAATCAAGTAAGGACAGCTTTGCATGATGGACATACTCCTTATGTTTACAGAAAATTAAAAAATAGATATTGCAAGTTTTGTAGAAACATATGGTGTCAACAGCACTTAATTTATGTCGCATATAAATGTCGAACATTCATTGCTTCATTTGAAGAATGATGCAGTGTTTTAAAAAAGCCATCGGTTCATTGTTCTACAAATTATAATTTTTTTAGTCGATGATAATTCTGTTGCTTTTGACATCAATTTAAAGGCTTCAACCCATGAATTGAAGCTCACTGAAGACAATTTCAAAATTAACAAAGAAAGAAAATATACTTGCAAAGATTTTGAAAGAGAAAAAAAATGGTGATTACTACTTATCTGACTTGATAAAATTATGGTTAGTATTGTATATGGCCTGCATAGATGCATAAGGATTGTATTTTATTTTATTATTTCCTTGAAACTGACCAGGTCCTTTCGAAGTGTAGTGAAGGTGCTAATGTATATTGCACTCGAGGTTAATACATAGTGTTCGTTGGCTTCTATCTTAGCTCTGGTCACTTCTTTAGCTTAGTTCTAGCATTATTATCACTGTAGCCAAATTATAGTCGTATTTTGTGCAAATGAGATAGCTGTTGATGAGTGGTACTTCCACTCTTTGTCTCATGTTTTATAGTGTTGTTAGATCAGTAACCTTTTAAGTACACCTGGATCACTCTGCATATATTCACGTTTGTTTCCGACTACGGTTATAGGCTGAATAACCCTATTTCCCCCTTTGTTGACTTCTTTTTTGTAATATGTTTTTGTATTTTGCTGTTTTTTTTTTACTTTTGTCGGATGTAAACTTTTTCTTCTAATTTTCTTTTCTTATTATGGTTTTTTTCTTTATCATTATCATCTTTTCATCAATGTCTCTCATGGGTTTCGGTTCATTGGTTGTGGTGTTGATCTTCTGGTATAAAAATCATTACACATATAACAAATCCATAACTTTTTATCAAATTCAGTGGGTTTCTTTACTTAGCCACCTTTAGAACACCTCCTGGTCACTTCAAAGCTTTGACCTTAGGTGATTTTGAATTTCAATTTCAGATCTTTTGGTTATTTGTTCTCTTTCAGCTCTTACATAGCTTTCGATTTCTAGGTTTCCAATGTTTTGATTTGATCCGCATTGAAGAGACATAGGTTTTGCAAAAGGTCATCTACAGAAACTAAATTTACAATATCTTCAGTATGTTGTTATTTCTAACTTTTAATGCTGCTGATGAGAGGTTACTCCTTGAATCACGTGTACAGCATATCTAAATTTACTGTTTATTTTGCAACATGGGTATTTCTGTATTTTTTCCTTTGTTTTGGATACATGTTGTTGATCAATCAAAAGGTACATCATGTAGCTTAAGACGAATTTTCCGTATATATCTATATTAATTTTCTTCCACTTCTTCCACAATTTTTTTCATTCACGAATGAGGTCTTCCATTGTCTTCGTTTTGTTGGATATCTCGCTGTTGTACAGTTTTGGAAACAGGTTTCGATCTATTACCAAAAATGTAGCTCAGTTTGTTCATTCCTTCAGGTTTCGCCCTTATCCTAACACAGCTCAATTTTTAAGGTTCTTATACTTTGTTAGATGTCCCATTATTTCTACATCATTTGTTACTACTGCTGTTAGATATTCACATCTTTGTATAGTTTTAAAGATTTCATAGTTATGCGTTTTCTTGTACATTCTTTAGATAGATACTTGTTTCTTTTCGTGTTTTTTCTTCTATTTTCTTTTTACTTATGATTTAATGATCAACTATATACGAACATGTATGTTTGGTTTTTTTTTCTCTGTCATTGAACAGTAGAAGAGTCATTCCAATGTTGTCTTTACATATAAAAATCCACAAGGTCCTGCGCCAAAATTCGTCATTGCAAATCCTTTATCATATCACGATCCCCTAGTCTTTATCATGATTGACGGCCAGTTGTTCGTTAAGCACCATTTATTAAAAAAGCATCGACAACGTTCTTCAATTCGTCTCTATTTATAACATGGTGATAATATCTCTTCGAATCGGAGTTAATGGTGATAGAGTTTAGTGATCGAGTGTAGTTTTTTCTTGTCCTCCAGTAACGAACTCTGTACTTTTGTTGTCTTGTACTTCATGCACAAAACTCCCAAGTAGTGTCCTAATTCGGGATTCCATTAGTAAAATTGAGATGTATAGGCAATAAAATTTGCATTGGCGTGTAAGACTTGCATCCTTAATTTCTCTAAAACAAACTGTATAATTTCAAATCGCTTGATTGTTTGTATAAGCAGCAATGACCATACTTATATGCGTACTGATATCTTATTTCTTCCATCTAATAACCGACCAAATTGATAATAAGCAACGAAGGGATATGGAGTAAAAGCAATTGAGACAAAATCTCCACAAATACGTAGTAAAACAAGCAATGGAACAACGCTTTTATTGTTATTCTTCAACTTGAAGTCACCATGAGGCCTTCAACAATGAACTATGCATATAAACATGACGTGAATTCTGTCGCTGGTCAAGATATCAAAATATTTTAAAGGGTGTCGTACATATTTGATTTAGGTTAGGTTGCATTAAAAACCATTCACCATTAACTTGGTTCATGATCGCAATCCCGGAATTTTCTTAGTGTTTTCATAGCCTAGGAGAATATCCTCCTTTTTAAGAGTTTCTTTTATACTAGTGTGGAATATTTTGCATGTGTCATCTTTTGTGTTACACAACTCGGGTCATCAACTCCAATTTAAAGAAGCTGTTTATAAATTGGTTCAAAATTCCAGACATAAATGGCAGCAATCTTGATGTTGGGTTAAAGAGTTCATCAAAAATTTGTGCATGCTTATGATATGGTTGATCAGATGTCATAATTGTAATGGCGGGACTATGTGAACAATTTTATTTTTTATGAGAGAGAAAGTACATGTAAGAAACAAATCAATAAAAAGTGAACTTATTCATTACAGTAGGTTATTAGCTGAGTGTTTGTTTTGGTCACATGACACACACAATATGGAAGGTTCTATAAACGGTGCAAAAATGGATGTAAGTGTTTGGTGTATTTTATCTCGAAAAGTAATTCTTAGGCCATGCCAATTTAAAGTCTTGTTCTTCGGACTTTTTGGCCTAAAAATTTGGGGCGAGCGAGCGATAAGAAATTTTTTTTATTTTTATTTTAAATATTGATTGTTTAGAGGCGAGTACCATAATACAGGGGCGAGCGAGTACTTTATTATTTTTTTTATTTATTTTTTTGGAAAACATATCAAATATTTATTTGATTAAGTTGGTATTATCTCATATTAACTCTTAAATGGTGCCATTAATCTCAGATACATTTGTAGTGTAAGAAGAACACATAAATGCATTTTGTCTTGATTATATTCTCACCAATATATCTGGAACGTTTATTTGATTTTATTCTCACCAATATATTTGGAACATTTATTTTCATTTCAATTTCTTAATTTAATTTGGTCATAATTGAATACATGTAAAAAGTTCTGTGCCAATTTGATTATTCATACACATGTTTTGTAATTCAGAAGAACAATCATGACCTCAAATTATTGCAAATTAAAATTATAGCAAGATCAACTCAAGCAAGAAGTTGCTTCTTTATTTATATTAGTTAGACTGCATTCTCTCATCATTACCATAGTACTTATTGAAAAATGAAAATACTTTAGCCCTACTCATTTTGACAAACTATATATTCGTTTGTATCCTTTAGCCCTGATAAAATGAAAACATTTGGAAGACAGACAAGTAACAGAATCAGAAATTTATAAAGTGCACAACAAACCAAGCTTATTTAAAGGCGACACCAAAAACTAACTTAGTGTATAGTCACTGCACGAGGGTATGGATATTGCAATATTATGCATTTTGTCGATTTGCCAGCACCTAAGTACTGGCCAGCTTACTAGAATATAGATAACTTCAAAGACTACATTCTACCATGTAGAGGCATTAACCAAGTTTGTAATACATTCTTTAATTGCTACAAGGATTGGTACAAATCTCAAATTGAATTCTTGGTGAAATTAAACAATCAGACTGACATAATCTGGAGAAATTTTTATATCAAATATGGACAACAAGCACAGTGAGGATTACAGTGCAAACACTACCTACATGTAACTCACATATACATGTATGCAGAACAAGTAAGATAATGTGTGATTTATTCCTTGTACCGTGTGTATCCTTATAGATATTTGCTTGTGTATCAATCTGATAGCGAGTTTGTATTTGACAAATGCAAGACAGTAGTTTGACCGGGTGTTTTTTAACCGAATCACACAGTCTCTGTTTCTAGGGAAATAGCTTCGTATTTCACATAGATGCGAAGTTGCTGATATTTCCATTTTTCATATTTCATCGATCAGCAATAAATATAACAAAAATATATTTCATAAAAATGCTATAAATATTAGAAATTATTTGAAAGGAAGGAAAGAAACTTACGTTATCCAATAAAATGACTTTTTACAATTTTATCCAATAAAAGTTATTTGGCTTAAAGTCGGATTATCCTTTTTAATAAACATTGTCGGTTTCGGTTTGACAGATAAACAATAATTGATAATTAAAAAGGATCTTTGTGACACAACTTTTTGAAATATTTTAGCCGAAAATATTAACGGTTTGATAAAAATAAACAATATTTGTGTAAAAAATCGCTACTTTGTCTATCAAAATAGGATATAAGAATGAAATCGACGAAACATGAAAGAAATAAACATCTAAATAATAATTCTTTATAGAAAAATGAAATGAACAAAATATAATTAAAACTTTAGATTAAGATATAAAATCTATTTCAATTTACGGAAGGACAGTTTGATACGGTCATATTTCCTATTCCTATTCCGTTCCTGGCAAAATACATTTCTCGAAACGATGAAAGACTTTTTAACTTACTAGATTTTCACATATACATGTATACATGCGCAATGCATATAATACATACAACGAGATTAAATTGCAAAACAATTCACGAAATGTTAGCTTTTCAAAATCGACTGACGTAATCTCACTTCGGGTATATAAACAGCATATCTGAATGTCTTCTTCCGTTAGAATCAAGAACAAAAAAAGCTGTATTTTTATTGTCAACGCCTGTATATTTGCTCCACCTAAGACAGTTTCTACTAGAGAAATATCATAATACTTGCAAATCATTTTAATCTTCCATTTGCAATTAAAATTGTTTCAACGGGAATATTTTCTGTACATAACGTTTTATTCTTTTGAACAAATATTATTATGATGGAACTTCTCTCGTGACAGTTTGTTTTCATACTCGTGGTATTCCTTCAACAGGTTTGACAATTTGTGGAGATGAGGTATGATTTACGAAATCCGACTCGCATTACTGAAGTTAACATAAATTGCAAAGACGATGTATGCTATTTTTTGCAAATTCGTGGAAATGAAGTGCCGCCAAAATCTACTTAAACATACTGACGAAACATGTGTACACAATATAAACAGGTGTTCTATCTTTTATTACATTTTGTTAATTTGTCAGTTTTTTTCTGTGTCTTGTTGATTTTCTCAGTGTCATTTATGCAATTCAGTAATATAAATTGTGTAATTGCAAAGTCGCCAACACACAGTTTATGAATTCTTTTACAGTCATTTTATAGTTAGCTTTACCAGTGTGGCTGGCAGACATAATGTCAGTCTACAACTTTAACTGCTGGACTAATAATTGGTCCTCATCACCTTTTGTGAACTAATTTGTATCTTGAGAAATGCATTTAGTAACAGATTATGTAACACATAATTAGTTTGTTTGGTCATATAATCCCTAACACCTTCATTGAGATTCATCTAGTAGCACCTGATTTTGTCGATTAATCTGTTTGTTTAGTTTTTAATCCAATTTAATGTGATAATTAATCTTGACACCTTTACAGCTTGTCAATGCTTTAAGGAACAAGTTTTTTAAAATTTGTTTGTAAAAGGCAATCAATGTTGATTGGGATTCGTAAGCCAAACAGGGAGATTTTGTGCTTTATGAAGTGTTACTAAATAAATTTCTAAAGGTTAAACAAGATAACAAAAGATAGTTATTGTTAATTATCAGTCAAGCAGGCAGTTTTGCAGTGTTTCAAACAGACTTCTAATTAGTCTGGTCAATGTAACTATAAAATGACTGTAATTACCACAAACCCCTGTATTTTCCCCACCTCGCTCAAGTTTATTGATCTGTCACCTTTTCAAAGGGGTTAAAAATATAAAGTGTGCCGTGTTTATTTCATGACAGCAACGATTTTTTTTTAAATTGTATGAACCGTGTCAAAGTTCTGCAAAGACAGATTTATTCGTTTTTCACAAAGATTGTTTATAGATATGTTGTTGTAACAGGCATTTTATCCATGGAAAAAACACCAAGGAAAGTGCATGATTGATTCAGTAAAGAAGGTTATCTGGTAATACCATGTTTGAACCTGCATGGCAGAACGGGCAAAATGGATGCGTATATGTGGAAACAAAGTACGAAATTACTCAAATTTATATTCTGCATATGACCATTTCAACAACTTATGTCTCATGATTCTCTCATCAATGCAGATGATAATATCAAATATCGAAATCCATACACAAAATTTAAATTGTGAAAATAGTAATAGTAAAAATATACTGGTTCTTCACCTGTGACGTTTTTTTCTTATTTTCTTTCCTTTTTTTTAATACACGGGGGATTTTCATTTCATATAGCTATTCAGTTGACAAAAAAGCTGGTTGCAATAATACGTCCTGGGGTAAATGAAATATAATTAATCATATGTCTCTGGTTGTATATTAGTCCAAGATATTACATAAAATCTGTATTATGTTATTCCTGACGTAAATAGTTTGTTTCTAAGAAGTTTTATGTTTATAAATTTTAAACGTTGACCGAACATGCAGATGGTGTTGTTTGGTGTTTGATATCATGAACAATCTCTTAAAGACTTCGAATTTTTTATATGAAGCCTTGCAGGTAAATTCAGGCGACCTATTCAGTAGGTGAATCTTTAGCGTGAAGGTACAAAAGTGCGATCAAAGTAAATAAAAATTTGAATTATAGACGAATGGAGAAAGTCACTATAAATAATGTACTGCTAAATCATCGGTGCACGATAACAGGGATTGTGATGATGAACTAACGCACAAACGAACGCACGATACTAGCGTTCGTGCAGAGCGGCGTTCGTCCAGACGAACGAATTAGTATTTTACAGTAACCAATCAAATTTAATTATTTGGTTTTCAATCGTTTGATTCCTTGCACGAACGAACGAACGCGTTTATCGTGCAGACGAACCATCAACTCAAACGAACGAACGGAAAACGAAAAACGAACGATAAAAAAGACAAGTTAAACGAATCAGGGGGTGTACCTAGCCCTGTTTAATAGTGCAAAACAGACAGCACCATGCACCAACATACATGTGTAACTCAACCTGTCTACACTCATAATTTGCCTATAACTAAGAAAACTTGAACATTATCTTGAGTCTCGTGTGAATATAGAAATAATTGTCATCACATATAATTATTTCAATGTAAGGGACAGCTCGTGAGATACCCCGGATTAATCTGCTGGTCATAATCAGATCACCTGTTGTGATCAGTTTATGTGTTGATTACAGGTGCAATAAATTTTCCTGCTTCCTTTCATAAAGTTTGTCTATGAAAAGGTCAGATTTATCATGAAAATAGCAATGTGTTTCGTTTTTAATTTTTAATAATTCAGTTCAACAAGGGTGTCATGGCACAAAGACAACGTGGAAGGTGTCATGGCACAAAGACAATGTGGAAGTCGTTAAAATAACATACCAAGTTTTTCAATATTTCAAAGCTCACAGGCAATGATTCGTACAGAAATCATTGTTATATAAAAAAGATGACATTTACTAAAATGATTTACCGATTACGAACTTACTTGCTGCACGATTGAAAAAAAAGTTCTTTCGGCGTCAAAAAATTGATGAAGCATGTTTACTACTTAAAACATGATACATTTTGAATATATCGACATTTATCATGAAATATATTACAAAATATATCAATTAAAGGCACTAAACTTGTCAATTTTGTCAGCAAACGTAGACCATGTGAACAGATTTTTCTCTAACAGGAAGTGAGAAACTAATTTTAAATTTCAGTCCGGACTGGAAAAAAGTGGAATGCGGGAAAATTTTATTTTTATTTCACTTTTGAAGAATACGTGCGGCTGGGTCCGACGAACAAGAAATTAAATTGGTGTGGCCTTAATGAGATCCTTTTTTATTGCTAAATCCAAACTGTTTGTGAAGGGCTTTCAGGCTAGTATAGTGGCTATGCTAGTTCATAACGTATACGTTGAGGGGGACATGTGTATTGGCACTGTTTTTGGAAATTTTTGCAAATTTTGGGGTAATTTTTTCAACTTTTGCAATTGTTTTCATTGCAACCTACAGCACATATATATTGTCAGAATGACACAGATGTCTATGTAATTTAAAGTATCTGTTCCAAGGATTCCAAAGAGATTATATATCTGTCATTTCATCCCTTTTCAGCAAAACTTTGCAAAGAAGATGTGAATGTTTGAAAAGTCAAAGCTAAACGGTTACATGAGACCCTAGTGGGGGGACTCGATCCAAAATTTTTTAAAAATTGTGCAGAAGTAGGTACAAGTATGAAAATTGGCATAATCGTTCTCTAATATATACCTTTCAAATTCAGGGGATAGCTACGTCAAATTTTCATTCTTTTTATCTGGCGGTTATCTTGGATTTTACATAAAGCCAATATTGCTTGAATTCTGAGAGATGAAACATATCTACTTGCACTATACATGTATGCAACAAAAATGTTTTGGTTTTTAAATGTCCATATTGATATGCAATTCACACTAAGCAAGTGTATGAAGACATAGATGTGCAAGTCAGACCAGCTTTATAAAATTTGCACCTGCCAGAACAAGCCTTTTTACATCAAAATTTCTGAAGTTGCTGACATGACGCTAAAAAGCGTGGTAACGTAGTCCAAAATGGAACTCATAAAGCAGATGCCTTGCCGTTTTCCCATCCCCATTCACTTGAATATGTACAAATATCTTGGTGCATGCTTCTTTATGGTTACATGAACTAAGGTCACCGACTTCATCTCTAGTCACAAAAATTGATTTGTCACTTTCAGTTGATTTTTTCAGCTAGAAAACCAAACAGTTCTGCTTTATTCTAATCCACTCTAAGAAAGCTGTCCGATGCATTCGATGTTTACTTGTTCCAAAAACATTTTGTCTGGCTCCAAATCTTCTTTCCTTCCTTGTATGAGTTTGATGCTATCAGCCACATACACGTCAAAAATCAAATCAACGCCGGTATGTCTTATTGTAAGTTTCTGAAAGGTACAATCACATTCAATGCCTGCTGGTCGAAAGTACATATTCCATGTAGTGGTCTGGAATCAACCATTTCCTCTTGCATTGATAATAACCAGTAACAATGAAAGGTATGGAGTAAATGCACATTATATGAAGTCTCTACAAAAACATGGTTAACCAAGCAACGGAACAACGCCTTTTTTTATTGTTCGTCATACTGTAAAAGGGGAAATTTTCGCGATGGTTTTATTTTCGCTAATTTGGCGAATTACACATTTTCGCGAATATTTTACCTCGCGTAAATTAGCTTTTATGGCAAAAGTAACGAAACGTAAGTGAAAATCGCGAAAATAAAACCTCGCGGATAGGTTTTGAAGTCAAATTCGCGAAATTTAAACCACGCGAAAATATTCCCTTCTACAGTATCTGATTTAGGCTAATTTATTGTGATCAATATTGTCAGCTGTATCTATCTGGAAAATTTGCAATTGCAATGCAGGTGGACACACAACACCAAATTTCAAGTACAGTTCGAATACTGCTTCGCCTAGTGCAGTTGATACTTCCAGTACCCCCGATCATATGAAATACATTGCTGAAACAAAGTATTGATTAACTGTTTCTTTCTGATAAGTGTAAAAACTGGCAGTCCTAGATAAATATAGATATATGTCTCAAGATAAGATAAATTTCCTTGCTGAACAGGAATGTTTTGAGACTTTGGTGGTAATAAACATAATGAAAGGAAGATAACAGGAAACACTTACAATGGCCGAACATTACAATCACAAGTCACAATCAACCAGGGAACTGCACAAGAAAAACAAAATGACAAAAGATAAACATAGATAACGATAGGAACTCGGGATAACCGGACTTGGTACCGGCACTGGAAAATCGGAATTAATTGACACATTATTCAACTGTGATTGTATATCTGGTCTATTTTCAATAATTTGCGCAAGTTTTAACAAAGAAGGCGATACACTGTCAATGATATCTTTTGATGTAATATAAACGACACAGAAATGCATATTTTGTATGAATCCATTTCCCCGCGAATCATCTCTGCTGTTCTTGTAAAAAGCATTGTATCTTTAAAATCACAATTAAACCATTTGTCCAACCAATATTCCTTTCAACATAAAAAAGATCCATTCATTCTGTATTTTTTTCGTAATTGTTTTCTTTTACAGAACAATAAATGGATATACAAAAACAGCTCACACATCATGACATGTACAACTTATACAAAATAAGAAATCAAACGCTACATAAATGATGCTGATAATAGATATTAATTTAATAAAACCTTTTTTTCAGAAAAAGCCCAATAATACGAAAATAAAGATTTATTAACCACTGAATACTGCTTCCAAAATTTCCCATTTTATTAGCAAAAACTCTTTGTGTCGGGGTCATACAAATGTATAGTATGTTGCTAACTTTTCAATTGCAACAGATTTTTTTTTAAAATGCAAGCCTCCCTCGAAAAGAAAGATCTGGACCCTTGTATCTGCACATAAATATAATATTTTATCATAAGACAAACATTGTCTAGCATGCCATTTTGAGGATTTTCATCTTGAAACCATAAAAGACTGTTCATTAATATAGAAAAATCAAAACCTTTAATTTTCAATAAATTCTCCACGGATATCCATAAGTTTATTATTCCACTGCATTTCAAAAAGATGTAAATTAGTGTTTCTTTTGTTTAAAAACAGAAGGAGCACAGATCAGTCTCTTTCAGATTGCACTTAAACATTCTGTATTTGACTATAGTCCCGGAAGCTTATGTAACAACTTTTCTTTTAGATACGCACAATGTATTTGAGTAGAACAAGAACCCAGCTGCCTTAATCTCTCTTTGTTTAAGTTAGACAAGTCTGCTAATCGAACACTACGGCCTCTTCAGAATTTCTTTGAGTTCATCGTCGACTCGGCTAAAGTAGTATCTTTAATCACTTTTTGCTTCTGCTTTCTGTCGCTGACTATCAAGTTTTACTCGCCTCTCCATTTTAAAGAGTTTTTTATAATAGCTGTTTTTCAATTCCCGAGCAACCATATCACCAAATAATTTTATTCTCAGCTTTGCGAGCTGCAGTAGAGTGGTTCACTCCAACAATATTTTCTTATAAATTCATCGTCACTGCTTCTCTTAAACCAGTTAAAGATGATTCTTTATCAAAAATAAAGCATATGGACGTCGACTTGGTCTTTTGGTGTTTTTCTTCTGAATGTGTATGTCCGATAGATTTAGGAGACATGCACTCACTACCAGATGACATTGGTGAAGATTGATGCTTCCACTGAACTCTTGAAAGCGTTGTGTTGTTAGATTTACTAGATATAAATGGTGGCACTATGATATGTTTTTCTTCAAGGTGTTATGAATTCCTTCCCCATCTACTAAGCGACGAATATCTAACACAATGGTTGGAAGAGCATTTTTATTATTAGATAATGAATACTATGGCTGATATTACATAAAATTCTTCTGAATATTTTAATGGTCAACCGAGTTTTCTTGACACAAACAACATTTAGTCCAAACAGTTTCCCGACTATCCGTTGGAGAAACTGACAAGCAAATTCTTGTCGCAATATCAAAAACTAAATTAGTACACAAAAAGAATCAGATCAACTATTTAGCGATAGAAAAATGTTTCAAAATTTTAATTTGAGTTTGATGTTCAGGCCGAGGGATTATCCTTTTACCACTTGTATAGTACTTTTTGTATTATATTAAACTGATTCGGTTAATAACTCGATATACCTACAGTTCATCTAGTGTAATCTGTACACCATCTAGAGGACTTTGCCCCTTATCCTTGGCTCTTTGGGCTCGGCTCTCCCGCGTTTGCACACCTTGTCGAATGATATACGACTCTATGGCATAAGAACGAATCAATAACTGATTTATACCAGTTCGTCCTGGTAGTGCATATAAATCACTCTTTGATAAATAACTTTGCCGATCTACAATGTTTATCCATTCACAGAGTTAACAAAAGAACTCGGATACTAAGTGATGCCTACCAACGGAAGCTTTTCGATTAAACTGAAGACTGCCAAGTGACACAACAAAGACCAAATGATACAAACTTTGTATTTGAATTGATAACCAGAGGCTCTAAAGAGCCTGTATAGCTCACCTGGTCCATGGCTGACATTAACTGCAGCCTAAATTGTCTCAAGGTTTCAAAGGAGAAAATCTTTGAACGTGTCTTATCGTGGTCCAATGTTAAACTATGTTCCCTGCTGGCGGCCATCTTGGAATAGATGCGGACTTGCCAGACACATCCTTCCATGGGGACCAAATATGGACAGTTGTCACTAAGTATGGTTCCAACTGTGGAAGCAGATTCAGTGGTTTTCATAGTTACTGAAAGCTCCATTATCCATTACAACCCATTTTAGACCACAATTCAGAAAAAAAAATGGGCAGGGGTTCCTTTTAAAATCCAGATTATATATATTGCTGAAATCAAAACATTCAAAGTCCCCCTTTCAAAAAGAATTTGGTCGGGGTCCCCATTTATAATCTAGTTTATACATATTTCTGAAATTGTGAAGCAGGATACATTTTTTCAAAGATTCATTGTTCTGATTTGGTTTCTATGGCAAGTGAAAATTGCACCATCCTTTACACCCCATTTACGACCACCATTCCAAAAAATTGGACATGGATTCCCCTTATTATCTAGGCAATTCATATTGCTAAAATTTATAATTAATCTTTGAGTTTCGGAAATTTTCAGAAAATTAGAATACACAATTCAAAATGCAAATGCGTTTTTTTTTCGTCTAAGATTTTATTTTAACTGGACATTGCAGAGGACTTTAAGAAATATTGAATACTCCTTCAAATAAAATTTATCACCTCCCCAAAAAGTGTGTTGGTGTACATAATTAGAACTATTAAAAGACTTGAATATGTTTTAGTAATATATACTTTTGTATGAACAATCAATCAATTGAAGCTATTTTGTTATCAAATAATACGTGTGATTTTAGGCTTTATTTCAAGATTTTAATGAAATGTTTAATTTTGTTCTATTTTTAGAAGTTGTGGCCTTGACCTTTGTCGCACAAACCTCCAAATGGATATAATTCCTCCTCTGATCATAAGTCATGTCTATGCCAAGTTTCATTTCGCTGTGTAACGTGGTTCTGGAGATATTGTGCGGAAATGGATGAATTGTCAAATTTTTGTTCTTTTTTTCAGCAGATTGTGACCTTGACCTTTGTTGCACAAACCTAAAAGGGTTTTTTCTCTAATCATAAGTCATGACTGTGCAAAGTTTCGTTTAGATATGACATGTGGTTCTCAAGATATCATGCGGAAACCAACAGTTGAAGCCCAGACACCACGATGCCCACTAATAAATCTGTAAATCCCACTTTGTCGCATATCGGCTACAAATGTAGTCCTTGACATACTGAACATTTTTGCATTTAAATCTTAACCTCTTTTTTCAAATCGTTTTTCGAAATATAAGGCAAAATGTATAAAACTACGAACATTTGACCAATAAAGAGCAATTTCTTCAAAATTTCCAGGTGGCTAGATCTTGATATGCTGAACATTTCTGCTGCCTAAAGTTGACCTCTAACTGTTATGTTTTTTTTTTTAAATTAAATTTTGGAAAAAGGACAATAACTCTAAAATGGGATGTTTTCTTCCAAGTCGCAGGGTGGGTAGATCTTGTCATGCTAATCACTTCGACTCCATTTCAGATTTTTTATATCTGTCATGGTTTTTGAGTTATTTGCCAAAAACAGCAATTTACCCATACGTGCTATTTTTAGCAACAGCGGCCATATTGTTTGGTACTTGGACTCATCGGATACAATTTTTAAATAGGATACCCTGGTTATAATTCAGGTCGAGTTTGGTTAAAATTTGTTCAGCGGTTTCAGAGGAGAAGATTTTTGAAAAAGTTTACGACGGATGGACGACGGACGCCAAGTGATTGCAATAGCTCAACTGACCCGAAGGGTCAAGTGAGCTAAAAAGGATCACTGATCTAAATATACAAATTGAATTCATAACAGAAAGCATTATATAAAAACATTCATATTTTCAAATAACTAGGTCGATATTACACATAAATATGAATTGATTGATTCAGCAATATTTCAGCTATATCTATATATGAATTAAAAAGGTATATAAATACCAATGAAGAACCGGGATAGATGTTTTTTTCCATCAAAATATATGTTCGCATGTGTTTGACCTCTGCCAAACGAAAACCACGAAATTTGGTCATCAAATAATAATGTATCCACAGTAGTTGTTTTTTCGAATAAAATTTCTGAATGATAAGTTTACGAAGGACGGATGGACTATGGACGCAGCAATGGCCAAAGCTCATCTTAGCAATGAACAGGTACCTAAAACATGATTTATATACCGCATACTTACAGATCATGCAATGAAGATGGTAACATTCTAACAAATGACAAATCAGAGATTGAGTTTCCATCCAAATGCCTGATAAATACAAAACAGCAAAATATGATTATAATAATAATGTAATATTAAAAGCAATTAATGAAATACACTTTATGTACTAAAGTTTAATCAAAAATCTGTATTTATCAATTCCTCTTTTCGTGAATTTCTGAAGGCTGTCTGCATATTCTGCTACAAAAAGGATGTGATAGACCATGAAATAAGAACTTGCTCGCATTAAATTCATTCTCACAAAGGTAAATCTAACCAACTTCCTTCATTTCGACATTTTGTTCTATTGGAATAGAAGAGATATTACATCATCACAATATGAATAAAATATCTACAAATCTTCAGCAGATCACATATAAATGAGTATTGGCAAGCACTTAATTATCTTACAAGAGATGCGGTAAGGGAAATGTAACACTAAGTTTTAGTGGTTTAACCTTTTTTTAAAAGTTTTGGAAGTAAATGTCAGCATTAAGACAAACGGAGAACAAGCTGCGAGCCGGTAAGCTTATTCTATCTTTCATGTTTAATAATTTGCATAATACAGATGAACAAAAATACTCATTTAGGTTCCCGATAAATAATCTCTGGCCACAATCAAGCATTATAAACGATGAACGATAAAAAAGTTTGTAAAAAATAAGACACTTAAAATGTTCTGCCTTTACCCCTTCCGCTCAATTTTTTGGACTACTACCCAATCCCCTGAGATAAACAAATTTCATTAATTTCAATGTTCTGAAGATTTGAATAAGGTTTCCAAATTTTGATTCGAGTCCAAACTTTTCAAATTTACTAAGAACGTCAGAGAAAATTTATTTCTTGAAATTTTAGCATGCAATCTTCTTTGGTTCTAAAGATAATTATGAACACTTGTGTTTCCAAAATGTGATTTTGGTCAGTTTCGTAGCACTGGAAAAGACCACTAAATTTTGGAAAATTCTACCTGACAACTTAACCTTTCAAAATTAGTTTGCGTTAGAACACATCTTTTCACGAAATTGAGAACGAAAATGCTTGAATTCAGTTTGAGTTAATTTCCTTGATTCTGAAAGACCCGCTTTTTTCATTCCACCTAGCATTTACTCCATATCCTTTCATTGTTTAGAAATAATACCCAAAATATTTTCTTACAGTCAAAACAAACATTCTCATTGATTTGATTTTGAACATACTCAATTTGAATTTTGTGAACTTAACGTTTTTGTAAATCCCCCTTTTAAATCTAAATTGCAATCACATGTCTTTAACCTATAAAGCATACAAGGCACAAGATGCTCACAATGCACAAAAAAATATAAAAAAGCCATTACTTTAATATAGATCTATATTAAGCTCACTACCGCGTGGTAATGCACAAACATTATCACATGGTAATGCCCGCTTGACATTGTAACTTTTATTAATTAATTTATGGACTTCCAAATGTTTTGATTTTTTCCGCACTGAAGAGACATTAGTTGTCGAAATACGCATATGCAGAAACTGAGTTGACAGTTACTTCGATATTTTGTATTTAATAAATAACAACCACAGGACCGATGCCTCTGCTGGTGCACTGTAAGTCCCCGATGGTACTCACCCACCCAGTCGTCAGTACTTTGGTGCTGGCCCGAACACCGATTTAAATCAAAAACTTATCTAAGATCTAAAAAATATCTACATTTGACAACATGTTTAAAATTTAAGAGTATCTCCCTCGTGCACAGCTCTATTCTTAGCTGGTTTTGGTTATGCTATTTAGATCCTAGTGGTTATTTGTTCTCTAATATTTTAACACGTATTTCGTTAATGGACTTCCAAATGTTTTGATTTAATATCCAATGAAGAGACATAAGTTGTCGAAATGCGCATATGCAGAAACTGAGTTGAAAGCAACTTCGGTATTTTGTATTTTCACTGAAATGAATGACGATAATAACCAAATAACCGAACAGAATTGTCAAGAGACGAAATCCAC
Source organism: Modiolus philippinarum (assembly GCA_002080025.1). Classification (NCBI taxonomy): domain Eukaryota; kingdom Metazoa; phylum Mollusca; class Bivalvia; order Mytilida; family Modiolidae; genus Modiolus; species Modiolus philippinarum. Next base: position 31,710 of record MJUU01024077.1, read on the forward strand.
AAATGGCTTAAAAAAGAAGGCAGGTGCAAAACCTATGGTGATTTGTTTTGTGTAGATATTCATGCAAAAATAATCTTTATATAGAATAATACATATATGAATGATGAAATAGAAAATCCAGATATATAATCATCATTACATAATTGAAAACATCAATGAATTTAGAAAAGGATCATGATTTAAGGATGAAATACATCAAATGTTTTGTAAGAACTGTTTACCAAAATACTTACAATGTATACAGATTGCTGAATGACGAAAACGTTCCTGGAGCAATATAACTCACTAAATTGCGACTTAAATATCTGTAATTATATAATAAAAGTTTCTATCAAAATTACGCCTATAAATAACAAAAACAAACATTTAGTTTCAGAAATGAAATGAGACTAGTCTTTTTGCATTACTGCTGGTTGTTTTTTATATAGCCCACTACCTTGAATTTATCATGGATAGAAAAACAGTTTAAAACATTTTACATTTAAACCTTTATACATACTCAAGTAAAAAACTTATCGTTTGAGTTATTAGACAATTTTGATTCACTCGTTGCAGACACAACTAAACATTTCTATGTAAATAAGTATAAAAAATACGACCGCTTTAGATCTATATCTTAATATACGTTTCCGGTCTCACTGATATCATTCCCAGATCCAGAGCGGATCCATAGTTGGAACTGCTTTCTCTATTTTTTCAGTTTCGTGCTCAATTTGGATAATTAACATATGTCTCCTCTTATTGGTCATAAGTGAAACATTCTTGCCAACACTTGAGAAATTATGTTATTTTAGCTTATTGAATTTAAAGGACAAGGTAACAAAGGGTCACTATGTAACTGGACCAACATGATAAGGACAATGTGTACTGGGATTAACATGCTGACTATCTCAAGTGTATGTCTAAAGGTATAAAAAAGTTATGGCCAACTCTTAAAACATGCAAAACATTTGACCTAAAGTCCATAGGACAATGTCACATAAAGGCCATTTTGGTTCTTGATATATCTTCATTTGATGACAGATCAAAGTGCCAAATATGATAGGTGCAGGTCAAAAGATGAAAAGGGTATGACCCGGGCAAGCAAATACTGACAAAATATTGTTATTTGACCTCAAGGTCAAAGGTCAAGGTCACATGAAGATCACTGTTGTAGATTGACGCATCTTCTCATAGATCCATAATCCATATACCTTAAGTCTAGGTCACAGCACGAAAAGCTATGGCCCGAACAAAAGAGCTATTTGGCCTCAAGATCAAAGGTCAACAATACAAGAAGTCACTTTGGTACGCCTCACACGTTCCCTTGATGACAGTTCCACGCGCATAATATTCAAATATATGTAGTAGACTTAAAGATAAAAATGCCAAGGCCAACATTTAAAATGTATAAACTCAATGTCAAAAGATGAAAAAGCAATTGAACTGGTAGGTTCTCACTTTAAAAGATGAAGTTATATGACATCTTGGTCAAACGTTTAGGTCACATGAAGGTCATTAAAGACCTGTTGGAGTTCTAGAGCAGTTCAAGGTCTACTCTAAGTTAAGTTCAAATCAACTTTGATCCGTCCTATGATTGTTAAATTTAACTCAGACGAGAAATAAAGTATGCATATTACTGTGTATGCATAATGTAAAGGCGATTAGCAGATGATACGTTTCCATCGAGCGCTTGACGAACGGTTTTGTTAATAATCAGAAACTACTTACTTGTGATTAATAACGTAAAAATGTTAGATTGTTCATATGTTTTTCTTAGAAACTGAACAAACAGTAGGTGTGTCAAAACTTACGAAATACAATTCATCTCAATCCTCATTTAACAGTAACACCTCTGGAAGCGGTCATTACACTCAAATGTAATCTCGTCAAAGTTGTGAATTTTTACAAGTTTTATGATAAAGCAAAGATAAATAATTTTGATTAGATATATAATATAGAATTTGCAATATTCCGTTGACGAAATCTGACTTTTAAAATAACTATGCTATCTTTAACAGATTAGGTGTAACATGTAAAAAAAATATACCACGCCTCAAGTGCAATAACTTTCCGGGAGGTCTTCGGAGAGATTCGGTTCAAATAGAACAAATATAGCTCTTGACATGTCAAACATTTCCCCATTGTTCTTGATCAGTCATTTATTACGGCTTTTTCAGTTTTTTTTTTTATAACGAGGTCAAAGGTCACTGTCAAAGTTCATGGATGACCTTCAACGTGCTACTCAAAAATTGAGGGTCTCTTTGCACTGATCATTTTAAATATAAAATGTTTACTATATTATCTGTCATCGATTAAAAGTTATTCGCAAATAATTGAATAATGGAAAGGCGTAGATGGCTATACCTCAAAAACATTAAGTTGCAGAGTTATCGTGTTTATGTATCAAAATGAAGATCTCAATGAGAGAAGTGTTTTTTCCAATAAAATGTCTTCAATTTTTTCTATCGTTTTCGCATTTAGGCTTTTAAAATAACTTTTTGCCGAATTCTTTAATAAGTAGTCGACATACATGACATAGACACTTAAAGATAAATCTTTCTTTTGTTTATGCTCGTTCAGTAACGCGACGTTATTTGTGCTATTATTGTTTATGCGGTTGTCACAGTTGGCTTTTTGAAGAAGGTACTACAACTTACAATTTACATGCACCAAACTCAGCCTACTTTATCTGTAGGACTAGAACATAGTATGTGTTGCACGCCGAAAGAAAAACACACGTGTTTAAATTAGATTGGCGTGTTGCTGTTTTTTTAGCTAAAAAGTAGACATCTAAGTTAAATAAATCTTTTTTTCTCATTGCTTTCATCTATATGGTTTAATTTTGTAACAAATCATGATCTTTTATGCTGTTTTACATAACATGTGTTCGTATCTGGATAGATACACATGTTTCCTGATATGTAAAAAAATAATAAGTGTTGTGAAGTGGGCTAATTAAATAAAAATATGCAAAATAAAAGGTTAAAGTTCGCCGCATTAAAAAAATCAATAAATGTAAATGTTGACGTGTTTGTCCTCTAGTCCCTTCATATAGCTCCAGATGGAGGCCGTTAGACCGAAAATTTGAGCAGCCCTCTCTCCCCGTATTTACTTTTTATAATTATTTATTTAAAAATGAATATGTCAGAGTTGCAAAATAGTTGAAGGTGGATGTCATTTTCTATTGAATTGTAAAGTAAACGAACAAAACCGATTAGATTTACTAGAAAACATAAAATTAAAGTTCCAAAATTCGAGAGCAAGTAGGGCTGAAGAATATCACTTAGTAAATTTAATATATCTCTTAGGTCTTGGTGATTAATATTTTCTTTTGATACAATGTACGCCACCGTAACGCCATTTATTTTATAATCATTTCGTCTTCCCTGTATGAATGTGCAGAAAGCATCTGAACAAGTACTGATTACATTTACATTGTATTTATTTTATTATTATTTTTTTTTTTTTGTTAAATTTACATTGCATTAGCTTTATGTTTCTTCATTAACATTGTATTTATGTTTTTTCCAATTTGAAACCAACATTATTAATATCCATTATATAGTATGATTCAACTATTGTCAGCAATAATATCAATGAGAACGTGAATTCTATGTTAACTAAATAGTTACAATAAGAATTACTGCTGAGATCATTACGAATGAAATAATAGGGACATTACTTACAGATAATATATACTTGAAGGCCACATTACAGTGAAGTTGAAATCTGATAGAGAATTATTTTCGAGTCTCCTGCAAATAATAAAATACCAACTGAAACTTTATAGAAACTATATCAATCATCATTTTGCGCTTGACCCAAATTTCCCTCATGATCTGTTTGAGAAGTGGCACATAAAGTTATTATAACAACACTGAAGACGTAATAAAATTTATATGAAATCTTTATTGTGCGATAATATGAAAGTACTTCAGTTCGTGGGGTTCCAGTTTTCAACACTATTTCAACACTCGTCGGAGTTGTTTTTCATACTAAAATGACAGATTCACACGCATATCTCCTACCCAGCAGTTGTTATTAGAGATTACCAAAATCACACGACTAAGATATCAAAATATAACTTTCAGTGTTCAGAAACTGCCATTTTGTTTCTTTCTTGATATTTCCAGCGTCAGAAATGACACTCTCAATATTTTGTGCACATTTTTATAGTTTGGACTCTGTAAATAGTAACTGTTTTTCTTTGGTTTTATTCTTACGTTTTTAATGTTTTCTGGTAAAGGCCGGATAGGGGTTGAACTATCAATTATGACTTAAGACACCGCAGCTTTGGTATTTTGTTATTTATTACCACTGTGCCGATGCCACTGTTGGTGGACTGTTAGTCGCCGATGGCATTTACCAACTGAGTAGCTATTACTTCGGTGCTGGCCCGAAAACTAAATTTATTTGAAAACTTTCAATATCTAAATGCAAGAAATTTTGTAAGGCTATTGTTTTGCGTGACACATCAAAAAAAAGTGTGTAACATTTCGGATCCAGTACGTCGGGAATTTAGGTGTCATTGCTTTGATTTTAGATGTACATTATATACCGCTGGGTATAACTGAATAATAATAATAATAAACGTCTTAGAACCAAACGGTTTACTGAAACCTCTGGATAAACATGTAATATCCTGATAAAAATCAATTATAAATTCGTCCATAGTACGGGACAAACAGAGGGCCATTGGGGAAAATAATGAACAGATTCACCTTTCCTCTGCAGAAATTGTATGCTTATGATAGATTGGCAAGCAAAGTTGAAACATCGGAAACTACCCTCCCTCAAATTACCGATTATAGAAATTCAATTACTGCATTTAGATAACTGATATGACCTCAGATGATTCAGCATACTAAATATATATTAACTGCACTTAGGGGACATGAGTTATCAACATAGCTATATGAAGTATCTGAATTCACATAGGATAAATCATCGCTTATTCAAAATAGGGAAGTTTTTGATTTTTCAACTTTGCTTGTCAATCTTATGTAAGCGGACAAGTTCCGCCAATGAAAAATTTATTCATTAATAATATGTATTTCAGTAATGGCACTCTGCTTCTCCCTTACCACAAATATAATACATCGGCAAACGAATAACGAAGCAAGAACGAGGAAAGGGGAAATTCTAAAATCATAAATCCAAAATCACGGCAATTCACAGCAACACGAATTGAGACATTATGACAAAGACAAAACAAATAAACAAAAATGAACAAGATCACCACAAAACTAAAGCACTAAAAGTGTGAACCCCTATAAAACCGAGGTATTATCGGGTGCTCCGGAAGGGTAAGCATAATCTGCTCCACGTGTGGCACCCATCACACTACCAGTGAAAAGTCCGGTTTTGTCACTGTCGGTGTAAGTCAGCCCGGTAACAAACTTTAGATCTACCCAAAGATATCCGTTGTCCTTTGTGAAACAGAAACATTGCAATGGTCTGTCAAATCGTGGTGACGACCGTAAAACTTTTGTAGTAACAATTGCAACAGTGACTGAACGTACCTTTGATGTATAAGTTTTTGAGACAGTAATATCGCTCTGTTGACAAAATTATTGTACAAACTACAGGCACGGCAATAGCGAATGAGCTGTGAAATGCACAATCCGTATGGCGGAGAAGTGGGAATATTAATGCTCAAAAAAGGGAAGTTCACTATTGGAAAGTCGAAATCATTACGCTTGTCGTAAAGTTTTTTTTTTGCAGACGTCCAGAGTTGTCAATGTAGAGGTATAGGTCCAGGTATGATGCTGATGATGGTGTATCAGTGGTCTCTTTAATTTTGAGTTCATTTGGGTATATAAGATGAAGGTTATCCTTAAATTGAGGATTGTTCAATGAAAGAACATCATGTATATAACGGAAACTGATATTAAAGGATTTCGCTAGCTTATCGTCTTTTTTCTGAACTAGCCCTTGTATGAAACTGGCTTCATACGAATAAAGAAACAAATCTGCTTAAAGTGGCGCACAATTAGTCCCCATAGGTATCCCTATTGTCTGCTGGAAAACTTGTCCTCCAAATTCTACAAATATATTATCAATCAAGAATTCCAGCATTGCAAAGACATCCTCCTCTGTATACTTTTTGTGTGAATCAGTGTGATGTTTAACAAGATAGGTCCCATCTTTACCTATCACTAATTATGAATATCTTCTTTCACCCTTTTTAGTATAGAAAGACTGATGTATTAAATCCCGGAGTACTGACTTTAGCTTATCGTGTGGAAGAGTAGTATAGCGAGTAGAAAATCAAATGTTTTGACACCGTTGCAGTGGTTGAGTTCAGTTGAAGATAGACATTTTAAATGATTTTTCTGGGTGGTTTGTATAAGACATTTCATACTTATACAGATTCCCCGTGCGAGAGATGTATGCTCTCTATATTTTTCAGTTATGGTGTACTTGTGCGTGAGAGAATTTCTCATATGTATATACTATTGATACTTTCAAATTTTGGCAATTATTTTTGTAATTTCGAAATGTAATCCAGACCACCTGTTTTAAGTGCCCACATCTCACTATTTTATAACGCCAAGTTTTCTTACATTCGACTTGATAAGTGCCCTGTGTTTCTCTATATGCTGTAGTTGTCCACTAGCTTAAGACACTAGTGCTTTTGTCGGGCAAAGGATGACAGTGATTGTAAGAGCACTTTGCCAGTTTAATTGATGTTTGTTGATAATCCCGCACCCATGACCAAGAAAGACATGGATGTAGCGTTGCTCGACAATTAGCAAAGAATTCCGCTTAAACCGATGCTAGTGGCCGTCTTGAACTTACTATGAGGTATGAGCAAGCTCATTGTTGAAGGCCTCATGGTGACTTCAAGATGAAGAACAACAATAAAAGCGTTGTTCCTTTGCTTGTTTTTACTATGTATTTGTAGAGACTTTGTCTCATGTGCATTTACTCCATATCCTTTTATTCACCTTATACAGATTTTTTGTAAGCCGTTCGGATTGGTCGGGCTTCTTAGACGATTAATAAATAAATAAATGATAGTGTACGTTTTGAAGCTTTGCTGCGAAAACCACTTTTGAGCGAAAACTTGTAAATTCGGGAGATAAATGTGATTGTGACCACTGCACTGCTGATTCAAAATCAATAGGTGTCGTCTCTGAAGCTTTTATCGATTTAGATGAAGGCATTCTTAAGTGTTGCACAGGAAACCAAGCAGGTGTCTTATTACTTCTTTAGATTTTGTCTATACAATTTGTGTTTAACTCTATGGCATTCCGTTATGTTTTGAAAACCTATTTTCGAACCAAATTCTCATTTTTTCAGAGTACAAGTTGCCTTGACATTTGACCTGCTAACTCCAATATCAAAAAGTATCCTTCCTATTTCCTGTTATCAGGTTGGAAAATCAGGTCAAATTCACTATTTTTCAGCGATATTTACAAAGAATATATAGGGAAATGTGAGAACATGCTTATTGTTTAGCTTTCATATGAAATAAATGTCAGATAGATTTTTTTTTATTTTTTGACATTTCAGAGGTATTTACTGTAAACACACTTATTTTCGCCAGCATTTATTTTCACGACATTCGCGAGCGTGTAAATATCGCGAAAATAAATCGTCGCGAATAGTTCATATCCTTATATAAATGTTTTTTTTCAAAAAATTGAAAATCGCGAAAGTTTTTTCCAGAAGGGACGAAACGCGAAATAAAGTATCCGCGAAAATAAGTTAGTTTACAGTAGTTCAGCTGTATGTTGAGCTAAAAAATCTATATGTCACCGTTTGATTAAGAGAGATATTTTATATATTTTACGAAATAGACAACACTTCCGGGAAAGGGGAGCTAATTCGCGGGAAAGTGCATGTCAATCTATTATGACGTCACAATGAAAAGGACAAATAAGGAATATTCCGGCTTGAAAATCAAGTCAATTCCGCGTCCGAATTGTGTTTCGCAAATGCGCCAATCGAATGCGCCGTGTATTAGTGTCGATCTACCTTAAAGTAACGCTTAAATTATTTAAGGACAAACATTTGCATGAGAGAGGCATATCTTAGATCCATAAAAATTCTAAACATGAGCTATTGAAGAATATCAAAAGTTTTTCTTTCTTTATGTGAAGATGCCATATTAACGATCTGTTATATTCCCGCATATTTAAAGCATTCATCACAACACACCTCGGCACTGTTTTGTACTACGAAACAACTTGAAAAGAAATAGAGAACAAAGAACGTAATTTCAAATAAAGGTAATATGTCGACATTATCTTTTTACTCGATCAAAACCAGTTACTATTTTTTTTTCATGTTTTTAATAACTCATGTTTCTGCTACTTCTATTTCAATACTTTTAAAATGAAATGTTCTTAAATGTAAGTGACTGATTGAAACTAACTGTGCTCTTTTAGGCAATTTTTTTTATGAATGATATAAAAGCTGTCTAGTCTAGAGAAACATTATTTGAAAAATACGGACGAGGTAAGATTTAGTTGACCCAAATTGCCTGAACTCAAAATAGATAATTCTTTTGTCCCGATGATCATAATAAGATGTTTATATACGGTTCTTTATATAAGGTAATTGTGTTATAACAACTCGGTGAAATCTTACTTTTTCATCTACTTATTTAACACTGGAGCGAAACCTTTTTTTTGACAATATATTAAAGCCTTATTCAATGTCGTCTTTTTTGCAGAAACTATCAAACATTCAAAATAAGACACTTGTAAATCAACCGAGAAGTGAAAAATAAACACTGAAATAAATTTTTTAGTCGGAATTGCATTTTTTTTACAGAATTCCTTTTGTGACGTCATTATTAACTGAAAGATGCTAAACGTCATATTTCGTCCACTTCGCCACAAATAAACTCACTTTTCTTGTAAATTATTTGAATCCAAAAATTGTGTATTATTTCCGTTGAGAGCATAGTGGCATATACACTTTTACGTTTAAACCCATAGATCAGACCATAAACGATCCATTTACAAAAATATAACCAAGTCTCATGGATGAATGGTTTGAAAGGCATTGCCCGGTTTTACTTTTTTTCTCATTGACCGCTCCCGACATGTGTTGCTTCAATGACATAATTTGGCTGTTATCGATGTTGCTCAACTTTGTTGTCGAGCATACCGCTTAAGTGTACGTTTGGGGCCTTTTTGATCTCGCTTGAGGGGTTGAATATTGTTCACCTCTGGTTGAAGACCCTCATCCAGGAATAAAAGCCCTGTCCTTGATAAACTGGAGTTTTCTATGTATCGTGTGCGTTTTTGTAACATGTACTTTCACTCCATATCCTTTTATTTTTTCTATTATTTCTATTGAGCTGAAAATTGCCTTTCCATACCTTTCCTGTGCAATTGGTAAATGTAGGTGAAAATGGCAAAAATTGATCTCAATTCTTTAAAAAAAAAAACACGTTGATCCATACTTTGCATTACAGACTTCGGATTGGAACGATGGGGCCTTCAATTTTGCCAATTTTAACAAAATCTCATGGATGCGATTACTCGTGTCTACCTTAATTCGGAATAGGGTCTCATTTTTTATTCAAGTTGTACTGATAGTAAAAAAATCTAAACATAAATTTCTGAATGGATACCGCAGCAAGAACCAAACCATAAATCCAGAATACATGGCAATATAAGGATCACATTCAGAGAACGTGAACGACGAAGACGAAACAAACAGCACATAATACGAACGTCACAAAAAATAAAGCACTAACAGTTAGAACCCCTACAAAGAGGAGTGCCATCAAAATAAGCTTACCTGAGACATATACATCTGACAGACAATACTGTTGTCACTCTAATAACAAAATTACTCAAACTCAGAAGTGGAAAAATAATTTCGATGATATTACAAAACTAAAATCCATTAAGATGGGTATCTGTTGACGTCAATTAAATAGCTAATTATAAAAGATATATAGTATTTATTTATATTTATAGTCATTTGTACTGTTCAGGCTGAAAATGCAGAATATTGACACACATTAGGTGAACCACAGAAGATGGCCAATGATAATCAGAAGTGGCCAGCCTTGGTTGCTACCAAACACACCACCTGGCGTAATGGACAGCAAGGAAATAAGTAATACAAATGCATGGGTGTTCAGTGGCACACTTGTGTCGCAAGCACTATATATATTAAAGAATTGCTCTTTTGTTATAGAATGACAAAGTCCAATAACAGCATGAAAAATAGTATTACAACAGAACAAAATATATGATGCACATCTAAAATACACATTGTAGCATTCCTGCAAGTTTGATTGAAAAATACCAAGTAGTTTAGGAGGAGCTGTGGTTAATAAAGACTCCAAAAAGCTGAAATGACAAAGTCCAGAGATAGCTGTTAAATCTATAAAAAAATATAAATCAAAGAAAAACAAAATAAACGGTACACATCTACAAAATATATTGGATCATTCCTGCAAATTCGGTTGGAAAGAACCTAGCATTCTAGGAGGAGTTGCGGATAATGTTAAAGATTTTGAAGGCATACAGACAGACCGACGGACGCAAGACGACAGATAGTTATCCCTATGTGTCGATCTTGCGCTAGGCCCAGTCGACACCAAAACGAGCTCCTGAGCTTTCCTATCTGTTTAAGGTGGCTCAGTCATCACATTTTTAAATTTATGTCAGATGTCGGAACTCCTCTGCTTTTCTCCAGTTCAATGGCTTAAAGAATTTTGCACACACACCCCCTCCCCACATACACACTTTTCGTTTTATCAATGTCTTCTATATGTCAAATTAAGACACCTGAAACGTTTTCATGAAATCCATTGATAAACTTCCTAGCTTTTAGACAAAAAATAGTCCTAATGCTAAATTAAGGGAAAATCAAGAGAAATTCATTTTCCCCAAAAATTTTTCACGTCTTTTATCTCCGTTAAAAGCACGCAAACCTATATATTTCTTTTTACAATTTCGTTAAGTCTACAATGCTTCATCAATTATAATATAGGCTTCAAGAAATCCTTGATATAAACAACATCAGGAGTGAGCCTTCTTATTACTATAGAAAAAAGAAGGGAAACGGGGAATGTGTCAAAGAGACAACGACCCTAAGGGGAGTAATAACAACTCAAAGCCACCATCAGATCTTCAATGAACGGTGAGAAAACCCTACACCCAACGTATATTAAAATTCAACCACTAGAAATTGTTGAAAAATCCCTCGACCAACCAAAGAGAGAATTTGTAAGATCTAGAAGAGAATGTGAATTGTCTTGGATACAAAAACTTGAGACAGCTTACCCTTTAGGTTTAAACGACAACATCATGGGTCAAGGGAACATTTCTCAGCGTGCTTCCATTGACATCATGAGTATTTCTTCTCCGAAATTACGCCATCGCAGGTCACATGGCCGAAGAGTAAATTGCAACATAAAAAACAAACGTAAAAACCTAGTAAATGTTTAAGATTTGTATTCCGTTTTCAAAAAAAAAAAATGGGCGACATGGCTTGTTTACTAAACTTTGCTCTATTTCTGTTAATCAACTTTACAAAACCTCTTTAGAATGTGATACCATGTCTGTAAATAGCCCAATCTATGAATGTTTGAAAATTATTGATGCTTTCTGCTATCATCGGCTTTATCCGAGAATTGACAAACCCGAAGAACATATCAAACAATGTTTGAAAATTAAATATATAAATAAAGGAATTGATTTAATCGACATCGCAGGCATTTTTCGGGACCCAGATATTCAAAAACTTGTTCCCGTTTATTTTGACAACCAGGACATGCCTGTCATTTCCTTTTCTTACAAAAAGCCTACAAGAAGTATTTTTTTCAATTACTCTTCTATAACCTGTGATGCTAATTTCGAGAAGAACTACCCCAGCAGCTGAGACTGTTCAACGTCACCATATCGCTATGACCCATGTGGACATGTATTAACGGGGAACTTGAACATAATCGACGATAAAGAAGTTAGAAAATTCTTTAGAAAGGGGCCTAAATATCCCCACCTTCGAAAATAAACTGGAAAGCATGTTTTGATATTATTAAAGACGCAGTTGAAAATTATTGTTTAAAATGGTGCAAACGAGAAAGTGCAGACAAACACGCACTTAATATGTTCAAAGATAGAATTATTACAAAAGTCACCAACAGAATAATTTTTTATAAAGATAATTATAAAGAGTCACCACCTTAGCTGTCTATAAACAGAATTAAGTTAAAATTAAGAGATCTTAGCAATAAATATGTATTTGTACCAGTCGATAAAGCGTCCAAGAACGTTTCAATTATTTGAAAGAAATATTATATTGATGTCCAACAAAATGAATTGGCTAAGTCTGACACTTTCGAACGTACTAATTTTGATGAAAAAACATTAACCAAACAGCACTACAGCGATACAGATATGCTCCAAGTTCCACCTAAAGATAACGCCTTGCCTACTTTGTACTGGGTTCCTAAGCTTCACAAAAATTCCTACAAACAACGTTTTATTTCGGCATCAAGCAACTGTTCTACCACTTATTTATCCATCCATTTAACAAGTGCATTTACCTGTATTAAAGAGTTAGTTATCAAATACTGTGAAAAAACTTATCAAAACTCTGGTGCAAATTACTTTTGGAGTGTAAAAAATTCAGTTGAAGTTTTAGATAAGCTAAAATCAATACAAAGACCGGTTTCGTCTATCGACAGTTATGATTTTTCTACACTTTATACAACCCTTCCACATAAACTGATTAAATCGAAATTGGGACAACTTATTAAATGGTCTTTCAAATTTTCTGGTCTACAATTCATTTGTTGTAATAAAAAGCAAGGATTCTTCTCTAATATCACTTACAAAAATCATTGTTCCTGGACATGCGATGACATGATTAAGGCACCGAATCTTTTGCTAGACAACATTTTTCTTCGTTTAGGCAACATCGTCTATCAACAGGTCATTGGAATTCCCATGGGTACAAACTGTGCACCTCTCATTGCAGATCTTTTCCTGTTCTGTTTCGAACGGGACTTTATGAAAAAACTACAGGATGGAACCATACATAACAGTGATCAACTTATTTTAATTTTCAACGATAACAGCAGGTTTATCGACGATATCCTTACTATTGACAATCCCCAGTTTTTAGACTATGTCGACCTCATTTACCCACAAGAACTGAAACTTAATAAAGCAAACAATGATTCTAATTACTGCCCATTTCTAGATCTAACTATCACCATTGAATCTGAAAAAAATAAAACTAAAATTTATGATAAAAGGGATGATTTTGATTTCACTATTACTAATTTCCCTTTTCTTGATGGCGACGTTCCTGCAGCACCATCATACGGGGTGTATATATCTCAACTGGTACGGTTCGCACGCGTCTGATCTACTCTTGACGACTTTAATGAACGTAATCTTACTATCACATCCAAACTATTACAAGAAGGTTACAGATTTCACAGATTGATAAACACATTTAAGAATATGTATAGAAGATATGAACATTTGGTATCTAAGTATAATGCGACTTGGAAACATCTTATTACTTAAGGCATTTCTCACCCTCGTTTTTACGGAAATGTTGTTAAAAAATGTCAAAAAATGAAAAAAAAATCCAGAAAAACTGGGACGTAACTTACATTCTTTACGTAATAGGGGATATTGACCGGATATACTTCATGATTCCGTTAAATTGGCTTTTGGGTCCAATGACCTGAAGATTTTACAATTATACTGGCCTCTCACTGATACTGCCGATGTCTACTGAAATCCATGATGACTTCGAAGTATTGAATTTGATTATTAATCCGTAGTGCGACAGTGTTTTACCAGTAGGCTAGGCTACTTGAGTTAGCCGGCAGTTTAGCGGCGAGCACTCCTCGACCGATCTTTCTAAATTACGTTTTGTCTATTCTTTCCTTTTCAAGATTGTGGTCTTAGAGTTAGTGGTCTACCTGTATTGGGTTTTGATTGTATATTTATTATACTATAGGGAAACGGGATAGAGAAAGGGGAGGTTTGGGTACCCATAAACCGGTTTAACCCTACCGCTGGCTGTTGCCAGTGCTGGTACCAAGTCCGGCTATCCCGAATTCCTATCGTTGTCTATGTTTGTATTTTGTCATTTCATTGTTTTTCTTGTGCAGTTCCCTGGTTGATTGTGGCATGTGATTGCAATGTTCAGCCATTGTAAGTGTTTCCTGTTATCTTCCTTTCATTAATTATAACTAGTTGCGATTACTAGAGTTTCTAATCGAATATGACATGTATTATCACAGTTATAAAATTATTTTACACAAATTATTTCTACTTACAGAGTGCGCAATGATGATGGCAAGTAGGAAGTGAAATTTAAATCGTCGTTGTTTATGAGGTTTCCATCTAAGTCTCTTAAAGAAAGAAAACAGATAAGAATTTAATAGACATTTATGTAATACATATTAATCCTTATTCCCTTCATTCCATTTTTAAATTTTGAAACCATAACCCCATTTATCATATGTGTTATTTTCTATATGTCATAAATAATTGTGCAGCGCAAGTTATATCTCTATTTTGAACATGTACTATAATAATCTTCATTACATAAAATTTAATAAGTAAACCTGATCTGTATAAACAGGGTATACTATGGACTTTTTTTTCTAAATGACGGTCAGCTATTTTTAATCTTTGATGACGGTCAAATGTTTAAACATCAGTATAACTGTTTTGTAAGTATTTATTTAAAAACAGGAGATAGACAAGAGTAGTCTGCTGATTTTTTTCTCCTGGGATAATGCTATATCAATATTTGGTCCAGGTTATTGAAAAAAAAATGTTTAATATCGTTGTTGTAAATAAACATCTTTTCAAAGAATAAGCATGAGAAAATACTAGTAATTTCTTTTTGCAAAAGTTAACTTTAACTCCTTCGTCATATGAGTGGATTTTTATTTTATAAATTGCAATTTAAAAAGAGATTATTAAATGGCATTTTTCATATTATATCCAAAATCAATCCGATACATCAGGCTAATATGGGTCGAGAGATGATATATATGACAAAAATGCCATCTCAAACCTGAACTTACTATAAGGTATGAGAAATGCGCATTGCTGAAGAGCGTGTGGTGACTTCAAGATGAAAAACAACAATAAAAAGCGGACATTGCATCGTGTGCATTTACTCAATATCCTTTCCTTCATCATATCATAAACTATTAATCATATACTTTCAAATTTGAGTGATCCCCTTCTTTCACGAAAAAAGAAAAAACAAATGACTCTTATTAGATATTGTTTTAGTGTATTACAAATTTAACCCGATCTGTATCATATATTTATTATGTATCATTTCGAGTCAACTTCAACGGATTTTTTTTCAAAGAAGGCGTGTGCATTTCTTTTTTGGAATTGATAATTTATGTAAAATGACCCCGAACTATACAACTTGCTATTTTCCACTATAAAAACTTAAAATTTTTCACATCTTAACCGAAGGAAAAAAGTTTTCAATGCCCCATTTTATTTTCTTTGGTGTTTCACGTTTCAACTGCTATCCCCTTCCTCATTTTAACATAGTAACATAATACTAACCATCGAATGTACATGTATCTTCTGCCAATAAATATAGCATATTGTAAATCAAGCATGCCATACTTAAACAAAGCATGTTACTGTGTTTAAAGTTTACCTTGACTGAAAATCGTCGTATTAGATGAACACACTACGAGGCGCCGAATGAGACTGTTGTGATTTTGTAATCAAAATCAATTTTTGTACACAAAATTTAATTCTGTCGTAACAAAATCATTTTTGTCATACAAAACTATGTTATGCAGACTTGTTTTATGAAAAACTTCAATTTTGTAATGACAAAATTCAATTTTGTATTGACAAAATTTGTTTTTATAGACATAATTCATTTTTGGTAAATCAATTCCCCGTGGTAGAGATGTATGCTCTTTATTTTTCTTAGATATGGTGTACTTGTGCATGAGATAATATCTCATGTGTACACTTTGTTCAATTACTATTATCTAAATTTATGTAAATTCTAAAACCGAAGGATTAACTCCCACCATCGTAGTTTTGTCCTTAGCTATATTTGATATTACTGACTATTCGGATTTCGTTTGGTTTTATGCATTTTAACTTTTTTTGAAATTATGGATTTCCTTTGTTTGGGTTCTAGTGCTGCTGATGAGGAATAAATTTCCGAAATGGCCATACAGCTCATTAAAATTATCGCAGTTGGAGTTAACATATGTGTTATGGTCTCATGTTCATTTACTCCATATCCTTTCGTAAAATATTGTAGACAATACTCATTTTTGTCATGACAAAATTGAATTTTGTCAAATAGGTATGCAAATATAAACTTATTTGCATACAAAATTGACTTTAGTTACCCGATATGTAAATTAAATAACAAGAGTCAATTTTGTGAGATAAAATTGAATTTGTACACGGCAATGTTGATTTAATTATCATCCTGTGATTTTGTGTAGACAAAATTGCGTTTTGTTAGACAGAAGTAAAATTTAACACAGAATTCAATTTTGTGTCACAAGAGTCAATTGTGTATGCAAATTAGTTTATATATTCCAAATTTGGATATGCAAATGAATTCTCTCATCCATCACGATTTTGTAAGAAGGCCTTTCATTGGATATAGTAACCGCTGGTCTCGCAGCAACGACATTCATATGGGTGATGCTATCGGGATAAAAATATTCACTACTGTCTAAGGGTATCAACCCCCTACCCCATGAAATACATTATTCCGAACATCCGGGCACTTTTACCTGTGTTGACATTTGAGAGGGTGAAACAATCGGATGCCCAAAACTTTAAATTGCATTTATTTCTTTATTATTCCACCTTTTTTCATGAAATTTGGAATATGTATTAAGTACATTACCACAAATAACATATCAAAATTTCATATTGATATCTCAAGGGGGTATAGAACACCTAAGAAAGATAACTCTTACAGTCAGACCGAATGACCTATAAATTGACCAGTAACTGAGCTTTAAATATATTCTAAGGTCCATATCATTTCATTTGTTTGTGGATTTCCCTAAATAATGTTGAAAATACATATAGATGAGGATATTGTACTTATTTAGAAAAAAAAATATTTACCTGGTGAAAATACTTGACCTGAAGGATTTCTGAGTTATCCAGAAAAGGGGGATATTAGTATCACTGGCCATATCTTTATTAATTTCCTTCAAATTTTCTTGAAATTTAGATATGTTAGAATTTTGTCTCATGAAAATCATAGTTTGGGATTGTACCCTATTCAAACATGAATTTAAAAAATTGAATGGTTAAAAAAATCTGAAATTTTGCAAGTATCTCAAGCTAGTGCCAGAGACGCATGCTCTGAAATATCTTAATATTTCATTTATTAGCAAAAGGGGGGAAGGTTTTGAAATCGATTACCAAACAAAGAATCGGGATTGAAGTTTTAGACACAATCTATGGAAAATATTCTTTTAAGAGCATACCTCCGTAGAGTTTATTACTAAACGACGTTTCATTTTTTTTTATTTGGATTTATTTTACGATTCCAATCCCATATTAACCTTTACCAAATAATGAGCTAACTGCAAGTATTTCAACCAATCGGCGGACAGCTTACAAGTGTAGGTCAATCATTTGCATACAAAAATGAATTATGTCATGACAAAAGTGACTTTTGTTGACAAAAGTGACTTTTGTTTACAAAAATGAATTTTGTGCACTGAAACCATAGTTTTGCATGACAAAAGTGATTTTGTTATGACAGAATTCAATTTTGTAAACACAAAATTGAATTTTGCGAAAAAATCTTATTTTGTCATAATGTTTCTCAGTTTTGTATGTAAATTAGTTCACGGAATCCAAACTAAACTAATTTGCGTACAAAATTGATTTTTTTTACCCAATTTTCAAATGAGGTAGCAAAAGTAAAATCTGTGATACAAAAATGAATTTTGTCATGACAAAAGAAACTTTTGTCAACTGAAAGATAATTTTGTATGACAAAAATTTAAATTTGTTGTATGTTATAAATTTTGTTAATCTGAACTAATTTTTGTTGAACAAAACTCACTTTTGTCCGTACAAAATTGAATTTCGAGTACAAAACTACAACAGTCCATTCGGCGCCCTGTACATACAAACGTACTTCCAACGCCTATTGGGTTAAAACGATCCATGTAAAGCTTAAAATTGAACACGGGGAAACCTCATACTTAATTTTTATTACCATTAGGGTTTTTTTTACACAAAACGGCGAATTTGTTTTCACAACAACGCAGGTCATTAGCTAGGGCATTTACATAATTGTAAATGGGGGTAATAACAAAACTACCGAACAGAATTGTAAAGAGCCAAAGTCCATGAGGCAAAACATAAAGCAGGTGGAAACTACCGGAAACATTGTCGATCACATTAGTCTTGACTAGGTACAGACATTTCGAAGGAAATGGTGGGTTAAACTGGTGTTATTGCGCACCAAACCTCCTCTTCGATTGCGGTAGTGCCCGGTAGCAACTCAACAGCAATTGTTATTGAAAGATCGTAGTCAGTTCAAAGAAATGGTCATCCAAGTATTAAGTAAAAAAAGAATCTTGAATCAGAGTTCTGACCGAAACCTCCAATTTTTCCACAAGGGACTGATATCTATTGAAAAACTTTTTCATGATCGTATAAGACAGAATTTTTCAAACCCTTGATTAATAAGGCGGTCATGAAGATAACTATGTCTAATGAGAACGTCTGTATAATTTATGCTAGCTCTCGCGTAACGAATCAACTGTGAAACAGACACCGTCTGTAAGCAGGAGAAGCTGAAATATTACTGTTTATAAAGGTATCAGGTGAACCATCACTATGAATCTCTAGACGAAGATACGATCCTAGGAAGTGGCCTATTTATGTAAGGAAAATTGATAATTTTGAAATTAAAACCGTCCCTTTTGTCGTAAATTTTAGTAGTGTAATTGAAACTGAAATAGAACTTACACTAAAAATCTGCAAAAAATGTTTCTTGTTCAAAGGAAACGCGTAGATTGATTTGCTTTGTAAGTAAGTAAAATAATACTGATATTTGTAAGACGGAAAATCGCCGGTCGCCATTTGAAAAATCCGTATTACATCAAATTTTATACAAAATCCAAATTACACACCCGCGTAATGCAAAATGACTCATATATTACGTAAGTTCATGACAAAACAAATATTACATATATTCCATCGTTTCATATACGTGTCCAATTGATGATATTAAGAGAGCATACATCTAAATCACGGGGATCCTTTTACTGCCTCTAGTTGGCATGAGTGGACTTCATCTGCTAAATGTCGAACAACACTACATCTATTTATCTTTTCTTCTTGTCATGGATGCGGATTCATCAATAAAAATACCATTCGGGCAAAAGAGTTTATCATCTGTGCCCGACAACTGAACCAAAACAAAAAAAAATCAATTCAATATTAACTGACCAAAGGGCACTCATCAAATGGTGTAAAGAAATATTGTAAATACAATCAGAAAATGTGAAAAAAATATATATACTGATTGCCAGAATATGTATTTAATTTCAAACAAAATATAACAAAGCTAAATTTAGTTTTGTTACTGCATTTATATTTAAAATTTCATTTCCACATGAACAAGTCCACCATAGCCGACGAAATAAAGAGAGCATACATCTCAAGCATGATCATATTTTTACGAACTCTTATACACGTACAAGGGGGAAATACATAGTTAGTTTAAGTAAATGGAACAACGTTGTTGTTCTTTATGTTTAAGCCGCCATGAGCCTTTCAACAATGAGCAAGCACTCATGCCTTATAGTAAATTCAAAACGGCGCCTAAATCTTGCTAAGACGGAGTTCACATTTTACATATCAAATATCAAACAACGTCCATCCTTTCTTATGATCATATATGCAGGATCGTCAACAAATTTAAAATTTCAGTAGAAGTAGCCTGATTTGATCATCGATATGCAGGATATACGATGCCAGTTGATTATATGTAACTTATTATCGGATATTTCAAATTCAAATGTATCTAAATATATTTTTCAGTGGTTGTGTAAACTTACAAAAATAAGTGACAACCGAACCGTGACAAAATAGGAAACAAAACTAAACAAATACATAACTGAAGTACGACCAAGAAAAGAAACGTTGGAGGACAAATACAGAAGACCAACGTGGACCTAATAAATATTCCATGGTTAAGATCAGAGTAAGTATCTCCCGTTTCTTATAAAGTGTATAAGACTCTTTCCTAGTTGAACATGGAAATTCAGGTATTAAAGTTAAATGCAATGGAACAAAATTGAGGTACTTAAAAGGGAAAATGGTGTAGAATCATCTATCCCATAGCATTCCACACACAATTAATGTCGACCGTGCAACATACCCTTATTATAGGAGTCATAACTATTGCAAGGAAGTCACTCTATAGACCACATGCCCTTGAGAAACGATGGTGTTTAGAGATTTGCTTGCTACTTTTTGGCGCTGTTGGAATGTTGCTCCAATGAAAAAGAGGTTGACTATTGGAAAAGTGAAGCCATTGCCTTTGTCATACAGCTTAGTTTGTAGTCAATCTCAATAACTACATAAAGTTAGGCCGAACTATCTGTTGTTTTCTTAATGTCGAGCTGTTTTTGGATGAATAAGATGAATAAAATCACCAGAGCGAATGCATTCCGCTCATAAAAATAGAGAAAAAGATTTGGTAAGAAATGTTCTTCTTTGGAATTCCTATAGTCTGGTGAAAACAATATCTCCAACCTGGACAACTAATTTTCGACAAGAAATTAACCTTTCTTTTTTCTCTGTAATTTTTTTTTCTCTGACTTCGAGTCATATTTCACAAAGCATAGCTGTCCTCTGCGTATAAAATGTAATTTTAACTCTGTTCTGTTCACCGGTCTTACATAAAACACATCTATGAATTGAAGCTTTAAATTGAGATGTCAGCTGTTCATGTGAAGGTTAAAAGTGTGAAGTTTTAACGCTGTTTCAGTGTGACAATGATCTAGAGTATAAGTTATTTTTTATCCAAATTTCAGTTACACTGCCTCTTGAAAAATAAATATCACAATATTTTTGAAGGCCTTCTTTTACAGCTGTCAAGATGTAGGTTAACAGCTAAGAATTGGTTTTCAGAACATTTCATAGATTTTGTATAAAATTCCAATCTTTGCTTCCATGTTTAATGAGTATAAATAATGCATTTATACATTTTACTACAGACTGTTATTATTATTTTGTTTTCTTTAAAACTCGTTATTTCCTCTATTGTTTCTTTTTTTTCTATTTTCAGTTGCATGTATCGTATGGGCTACATGTAAAGCAAACAATTTTTACCCCAGTAAACACCCAAACTTACTCCTGCTTACAAACAAATCACAATGTTACAAAAATATTTGCTGTTCGGACTGAAGTTCTATTAACAATGAAAGGATATGGAGGAAATTCACATGAGTGAAAGTCTCTACAAATACATGGTAAATCAAAGCAATTGAACAACGTTTGTATTGTTCTTCATCTTTAATTCACTATGAGGCCTTCAACAATGAGCTTTCTTCACATCTCATAAGTTTGTTGAAGACGCTCCCTAGCGGCGGTTTGAGCGGAATTCATTGCATTGTCAACAAACATAAAAATAAAAACAGATGTCACCCGTTGCCCAACACAAGTACTTACAGAAGACAATCACAGCATGTAAGCAATAATATGGCACTCATTGAGTCAATTACAAGAACACTTGCCAAAATAAAAAAGTGTATTTGGGCACTATAAACAGAGTGGTCAGATTTACATTTAGAATTACAAAAAAAAGAGAAAATACCAAAATTTGAAAGTATGATGTTTTATCCATACGAATTTACGAGTTGTTCTCTCAAGAACAAGTACACAATAAATGTTATATATATATATATATATATATATATATATATTT
>MJUU01024077.1:53869-92625 GCA_002080025.1 Modiolus philippinarum
CGACGTCGTCAATAGCGACGGTACAATAAATATTGTGACGTTCACAGTTTTAATAAAGCCATTGTTCATATTGTAATTAGCTTTGGTTTAAAAATGTCAATAAAACGTTTTTCTTTTATAATTATTTCACTTTCTGTTGGTTCGTGGAAAAATTTATAAAACGGAAACATATGAAATAAGGGCTTTTTGTCCAGAGCACAATTTCTTACATGTCTGCTTAGGGGGATCATTTCGTATTCACATTGCCTTATTTGCTGTCGATGCACGGTAACTCTTTTCCAAAGATTGTTGGTTTGTCAAATATAATTTTCGTTGCATCCGTTACAGGTTATGACATATATAACATTATTACAAGAACAGTCCATATCATATTTAACAGTACACTTCATATTATTTTTAAAATTAAAAATGCTGCCTTTTTGAATATATTCACAACTACCACAATTCGGCCTTTTACATTTATTTACTGATGGTTCTTTTGTACTGTTTTTGTCATACTTTGCCTTGGTGAGAAGTTTCTTTAGATTTTTACTTTGCCGTTTACTTTTTATGATTTTGCTTTGCCGTAGAAGTTTGTCCATCCGTTAGTCTGTTTTTAAAATTGGTATGTTATTGTTAAGTATCGTGAAGACCTCTGGATTTTTGGGATTAAATGTTGAGACAAATGGTATAACGTCATTGGTAATTGTTTCTCGTTGCTTATATCTCAATTCTTCTTTGTTTAATGATTTTGCTTTCTCTATTCCTCTATTAATTAGATTCTGTGGATAATTTCTATTGATTAAAACATGTTTTAATTCCTCAAGTCTGTTTTCCACTTGGTTCTTCTCGGATACGATACTACATATTCTCCTCGCTAGTTGTACATTAAATATTGTTTTGTGTAGGTTGGCTTGTAATATAAATCGGTTGATATTTTACCGTTGCTGCATTTTACTTGGACTTCAAAAAAAAGGGAGTTCCGTAGGACTGGAGTCAATTGTAAATGCTATGTCAGGATGAAGTGTGTTTAGAATTTCATGGAATGTTTTTAAATTTTCGTCAGTTTTCATCCAAGGAATGAAACAATCATCCAAAAAGCGCTTCGAGTTGTTCTCTATGTAAATCCGAAATCGGTGTCCAAAAACTTCTTCCACCTTTTCATTCCACCTTTTATATGAAAAGGTGGAAGAAGTTTTTGGACACCGATTTCGGATAAAAGATAAAAGATAAACGTTTTATTGACATTTTTAAACCAAAGCTAATTACAATATGAACAACGGCTTTATTAAAACTGAACGTCACAATATTTATTGTACCGTCGCTATTGACGACGTCGTCCTTAACAACATGTCTCTGAAGACACGTTGAACGTTGAAACCGGTAGGAAAAATGATTATGTTTATTGAACTGTATTATATAGTGTTTAAATATATAATTGCAAGAAATTGGCATTCTTCATTCGTTTTTCATATATATATATTTACATATAAGCGTCTAAAGGCAAGGACCAACTGAGTTAGAGTTTAAGGATATAATATTATCGAGATCATCTTTCCACTGAGGAATTTGACCATTACAGTTTGAGTGACACGCTAAACTGTATTTCATTTTTGATGTTGCACATCTCGTCAGTGCAACTTGAATCTAAACATTGGAAAACCGATGCCAAAATATACTCCCTCTCGAAAGTATGTACAAGACTGTAAATGGTAGTAAAATTCCGGGTAAAAGAATAAAATGGGTAGGGTCCCTGGATTAAGGGAAAAAAATCCAAAATTCCATATCAAATGTCTACTTTACTCTACTCTATGAAATGAAATGAAATAAGCCGTGAGAATACGTAAACCATTCCCGAAACCGAGAAGTATTTGTGTGTCATCCAAAAGAAATGTTGGATGAGTTGACTTTTTTTGGTCAATCGATAATTCCAAAAACTCAGCAGAGGGGTGGAATAAGCTCCAAGAATCTTCTTAATAAAGAAAATACTAGTCGTGTAAAAAAAATCATATATAAAGTCTAAAAACAGCAACAAACTTGGAAATCTTATATTTTCCTCAGGATAACCATGTACTGGTTATGCAGGTCTTGAAAAATAATTTATAAGTGTGTAAAGGCAAGGACCAACTGAGTTAGAGTTTAAGGATATAATTTTATCGAGATCATCTTTCCACTGAGGAATTTGACAATTACAATTTGAGTGACACGCAAAATTGCATTTCATTTTTGATGTTGCAGATAGGCCCATTTCGATGTTTTACATCTCGTCAGTGCAATTTGATTCTAAACATTGGGAAAACCGATGCCGAAATATACTCCCTCTCGAAAGTATGTACAAGACTGTAAATGGTAGTAAATTTCCTGCTCCGGGTAAAACCATAAAATGGGTAGGGTCCCTATATTAAGGGGAAGAAAATCCAAAGTTCCATATTAAATGTCTTATGAGCAGGAAATTGATTTGAATATAAAGGTGATGCTTAAATTTTGGCGGATGTATATATAAAGAGCGTACGTCTCTCGCCCAGGAAATGTTGTTACGGACTCCACACTGCAGATAAGACAAACTCCACTCTTAAATTAACAATGAAAGATTAAGGAGTAAATGAATATGAATTAAATACGCTACAAATATATGTAAAACCAAGCAATGGAATAACACTTTTATTGTAGTTCTTCATCTTCAAGTCACCATGAGATGACATTAAGATTATTTTAAGTGGTGTCTTTTAAGTGACTATATGACCTATTACTTTCATTTGTTATTTTAGTTTTCTATCTGAAAAGTAATCAGCATAAGAATGAAAATTTATAATTTAGTACTTACAAATGATAGAGACTACTTAATGATGAAAATGCACCTGTCTCGATTAAACTTATTTGGTTGTTACTCAGATATCTGTGAACAAAAATGGAAGAAATAAATCATTAAATAACAGATACTGAAGTTAGAGTAAATTCAAATTAAATCTAAATAAAGAAAAATTAGACATGGCGTAGATTATGACTTTGAACAATAAAGTATCCTTATCAATGCTATTTATTGATATGTCAATAACGTTTAAATAAAAAAAAAAGATGAAAACCAGAATTACGTTGATGATTACGAAAAATATATATTTGAAATCTATACAACTGTTTTGTAATATTATCGGTATAGCTACAAATTCCCTTTAACCTGCTTTTTTTATCCTCTTACAATTATGACAGACTTAACATTTCAATTTTTATATTTCAAAATATCCTGTTTTTGCGTTTTTATGTTCCTGATTTCAGGAAATTAAGGATACCACAGACACTTCTACATCAGCCTCGTTCCTTGACCTTCACCTTGAAATTGACAACAGAGGGAGACTTCAAACTAAGCCGTACGACAAACGCGATGACTTCACCTTTCCAATAGTAAACTTCCCTTTTCTTTGTAGCAACATCCCAAAAGCGCCGGCATATGGAGTTTACATCTCCCAGCTCATTCGCTATTCAAGAACCTGTGTTCGATACAGTGACTTCCTTGATAGAGCCCGGTTTCTCACAAATAGGCTACTTCAACAAGGGTACGTTACCCAAAACTTGAAGTCATCCCTCCAGAAGGTTTACGGTCGACATCATCATCTTGTGGACCGCTATGGGATATCTGTTTCCCACATGACAACAGATCTTTCCCTTTAAAGCTTAATTGGTGTTTCCTCTACCGAATTTGTTTTTACTACCGGATTTGACATGTTCAACACGTCGGGTGTCTTATAAGAAGCAGGAGATGCTGACTCTACCGGTGCACCTGATCTCACCCATGGTTTTATATCGGGTCCGTGTTGTTCATCTTTGTGTGTGAGTGTCTTCAGTTTTCTTTTCTGTGCTGTACCCATGTTGTGTCTTTGTTTTTTTCTGCCTTTTTTGTTTCTGGTGTTGCCATTGTCCTTGGATTGTTCGCTTTTAGATTGACGGCTCGGTTCTCACTTACTTTACCTTCCTTGTTTACAGAGTATTTGTATTGCATTTGTACTGTTTATATGCTACAAATAGTTGTCATTATCAGTTCTATTTAACGCAAACACGCTTTTTCAAAATAATTACTGGTATTGACGACCTATACATTTCAATTAATGTGTTTTTTCCATTAGGATTTTCCGTCTGTGAATGCGTGTCTGATATGTACTATTGAATCCTAGATTTTGAATTCCGAGACAGAAGTGTGAAGACCTGATGATATATGAGCTGTTTTGTATCTTAATTTCTATATCTTCCCGAAGATGAGAAAATGCAAAAATGAATAGAATAAGAAGCGAAATAATGTAAGTGTATTTGATAGTAACATTACCCAAAGGCACGACCTAATCACTATACAGAAAACAAATTTTCGAAATGAACAGGCAGAGCAGGCGTTTCACTTTCGTTAGTTAACGTTAAAAACTATTGAATTTAATGTCGTGCACAAATAATATGAACAAACAGAAAAAAAAACTGACTCTACCACTCCAAACAGGAATCAATAAAGGGCAAAATTGACATTTTATTCTTATGAAAAAACACATTCAACATTCGGAGAACATACCCTTTGTTAATGATGCAACTTTGGTGTTTTTGTATCTATAAAAGATACAAGTCTGTCCTTACAAAGCTATGACTGTATAAGTATCAAGACCTTTTTTTCATTTCACACACACACACACACACACACACACGCACACACACACACACACACACATATCATTTCAAGCAATGAGCATATCATGCCAACGTAAATAAAGATGCCAGTCGACAAAAACTTTCGGTAATATACGTGCCAGTAAACACTTTCAATAAACTTCACTGAATGTTAAAATGATATTATACCTTGAAGTTAACCTTTATTTAATATTTTGCATTATGTGATACAATGTAGTAACATATATTAGACTGTAAACTTTAAAATTAAAATGTCATCATGCTTAATGCAGACATAATCATGCATGAATCTGAAAACAATTTAGTGTCTACAATAGCGGATAGGAAAAACTTCAATTCATGGACCCAGAGCAACATTTATCTAAGATCTGAATTATTGGTTTGATTACAATGATTACAGTAGTATGATCTTGAGAAATATATGTTGGGACTGTAAAATAATAATTATATAATTTTAAAGCCGAGTTGAAATTTTATTATTTTTTCTCTGAATGGTAGCGTTAATTTGGGAGAGGAGCAGACTTGTCAAGTGTCCCACATCAGATGCGAGCTTTGAGCGTATTTGTTTCAAAATTGACTGCAAAGTATATTAATCTTTTAATTTTTTACTTTGAAAAAAAAAACTTCAGGAAAGAATATGTCTTAACCTGGACAGGTCTGGAAAAGTCTGGAAAATAAGACACTGAAGATATGGCTGTAAAAAAGTAATTCTTTTATCAGGGTTCAATCTTGAGCTTTGAAATAGCGATATTGATTAGTTTGTTGTAGACAAGTGTGTAATGTGTTATTTGTCTTTGTAGTATGTTTAGAGTGAGGCAGTATTGCCATTAAAATAAAGTTTAATTTTTTTATAAGATTAATTGAAATGATATGAAAACACCGTTTTTCGACACTTCAACTGCGTTTTGACTTTTCCTAGCAACAAGCAATGCATAGTAGTTTTTTGAACGTTTTCTGTATTAACTTCCTCTCAGCTGTACTCCGATAATGTTAGACGTCAGTGTCATATACACGTTTGACAGCCCTTTGGCACAACCTACCTTTTTCCTTTTCATAGAAAACTGAATTTTTACAATGACATTTTACAGTCTGAGCTTTAGTACCATTATCTTTTGTTTGTGCCTGTTCAATTGATCAATGACCAACCATTTTTATTTAGATATGTATATATGAAAATCCATCAGCTATACAATGAAAATTTATAACTTACAAATAATCAAGATCAGTTAATGATGAAAATGTCTCTTTCTCGATTACATTTATATGGTTGTTACTCAAATATCTGTCATTGAATAACAAAAATATTTAATAACTGTGTTCGCAAAGCGAAAAGCAAGAGCCTTTTAAATGAATTAATGTATCAGATTTCTTACCGCTATTCACTGAACCCCATTAAAAACTACGCTTTGAAACTAGAGGCTCAGATAATGAGCCTGTGTCGCTCATGTGACAAAATGCTTCCAGGTAATGCATACACTAATGGCCGAATTTCCATAGGGTCTACCATCAGATATTCTTCCACTGGCAACTGTAACTTTTGTCAGACCGAATTAAAATTTCAAACTTCAGTGCATTACAATTTTGTCATATTTGCACCACTATTCTCAGAGCAGATTATAAAATGTTTCTATTCATTGGCGATTTTAAATTATGTTCGGCGCTGGTAGCAATGTCTTTTTATCAAATCTCTTCAATGGTTTCTACGGAGGCATATTAGTGCCGCATGAACTTTTTTTCTTATTTCGCAATATTTGTGATGCGAGTGTTAGTTTTTATTTTGCTTGTAATCCAAACAGAGAATTCTGATTAACAATTGTGTTTTGTATTCTCTTTTTTAAAGATAATTTGAAAAAAGGCCACAAAATACACAAATGAAGCTTTACCACCTTAATGTGCTTTATTTTGTTTATTAGCTGAATAAAAAAACATCAAGTAAAATACACATATAATATAAACTAACGTTGTATTATACAAGACAACACAAAAACAAAAATCATCGACAAAAAACTGTCAACCGCAAAAGTCCTGGTAGGCATTTCAGCTGAAATTATTGGTTAAAGAGGTTTCATGGCTAGCCATACCTTCCCTTCATTGTGGTAGTGTCTGCATTATAAGGGGGTAAATGGTGTGAGACTATACATTTCATGTTCAAGCCTCGAGTTCTGAAATTTCCGGGAAAATTGATAGTTTCAGTTCGAGTACTTGGTAAATGAAAGGATATGGAGTAAATGTACATGAGACAAAGTCTCTACAAATACATGGTAAAAACAAGCAAAGGAATAACGCTTTTATTGTTGTTCTTCATCTTGAAGTCACAGTGACTTGTCTGTGTTTTATCGCTCCGTCTGTTTTTTACAAGAACAGGCACCTGCATATCAGAGATGATGTGACCAGCGAATCACTTGATGGTTTATCATTAAACTTTCTCTTACATATTTATATTTCCTAACCAACTCGCAAAATTTATATTTTTAAATATGTAACTCCTGTTTCTGTCGAATTAAAATTGATAATTGATAAATGAACATGTAGTAATTTAAATTTATAAAAGCCCTTTTATTGTGATGATTGTGTGTTGATAGAAATTTAATAAAAGCAGATTTACTCACAAATAATCCAGATTGCTTAATGACGAAAATGCATCTGTTTCGACATAACTAATTTCGTTGTTTGCCAGATCTCTAAATAAAATAGACAACAAATAATTGGTATGACATAGCAAATCGACAAATGGATACTGGCGGCTGAATGTTTCGCATCACAGTTACAAAAACAAGGTAAAACAGTGATTTTACAAAATAAAGAAAAAGAACAGAATCGAAGGGGGGCGCAAAGCTATTACGGTCGAAGAGTAAAAACGAGAGACTGCACTCAATGAAATATGCATCATGTCGTTTGTGAATTTGTTTTTTACCTTTAATAAAAAGTCTAAAAAGCAGTTTTGACTTGAAATACTAAATTGTCATATCCAAGTAGTGAATGGCTTTAGTACAAAAAGGCGATTATATTTTGAAAGCTGCAATATTTTGACGATATTATTTGGTTATTTGTTCAATGAACTAATTTATGTATTTTTCGGTTTTTATTTGTTAATGTTTTAATTTGATCTGCAACAAATTATCAGTTATTTGTACTCAAGAAAAGGTTTAATGTATCTTTCGGTTTTTGTTGTTACCAATGTTTTGAATTGATCTGCAACGAGGAGACATAAGATGTAAAAATTCTTATCTACAGTCATCAATTTTAAGTTACTTAGGTATTCTTTTCTTCAGTACTGGATCGATGTTTCTGCTAGTGCACTGGTAGGCCGCGTCCGTATTCACTAGTCTAGTAACCCAGTACTTTGGTATATTGGCACTGATGACCGATTTTATCTAAAAACCTGTAATATCTAAATTTGTTTATCAGTCCTGTATCAATACTTCTTTTTGAAGATTGGTAGCGCTCTAAGGTATTCACAAGCCCAGTAGCCCAGCAATTTGATATTGATGCTGAAAACAGTTTTTATTCAGAAACTTGCAATATCTTAATTCTAAGAAATAATTTTTCAGCTTCCGTTATATAGATGATATTGTATCACTAAACAACCCTAGCTTTGGTGATTTTCTTCATCTTATCTATCAAAAAGAGCTTGACATTAAGGATAATACAGATACTTTCACATCGGCCTCGTTGACCCTCATCTTGAAATTGACAACAGAGGTCCACTATAAATTAGACTGTAAGACAAACGCGATGACTTCTCTTTTCCAATAGTCAACTTCTCTTTTCTTTGTTCCAAAAGCTCCAGCATATGCATGAAGTTTACATCTCCAACTTCATTCGCTACTCAAGGGCCTGTAGTCGATACAGTGACTACCTTGATAGAGCTCACTTGCTTAAAAATAGGCTACTTAAGCAAGGGTATGCTACCTTTAACCTGAGGTCATCACTACAGAAGTTTTACGGTTGACATCACGATCTTGTGGACCGCTATGGGATATCTGTTTCCCAAATGACAACAGATCTTTCTCTTTACATCTGAAGTTTTTTCGTCTACCGGATTTGACTTTACTACCACAGTTGATCGGTTTAGTACGGCGGGTGTCTTATTTGAAGCAGGAGATGCGTACTCCGCCGGTGCACCTAATCTCGTCCGTGGTTTCTCATTGGGTCCGTGTTGTTCATCTTTGTATGTGTGTATGTTCATTTTCCCTTCAGTGCCGTACTCTTTGTTTCTTTGTTTTTCCGATGTTGCCATTGTCCTTGGATTATTCGTTAAAGATTAACGGTTCTGTTCGCACTTACTTTAAAACTCTCTAATTGAAATTGTTGTACTTAACTTGTTTTGGCTTTTCATTGGATAATATTGGTTATTTGGGCTGTGTCAACTTCTATACGTATTCGCTTATTGGTTTTCAAAAAGAGATATAAGTTGTTCAAGTGGCATGTTGTTGAAGGCTAATTTACAATAAGTTTAGTAAGTACTAGTTTGTCGATAATAAATGATCAGGCTCGTTAGTCATAATCTATGATAAACAAAGAAAGGATATGGAGTAAGTACATGTTAAACAACAATTCTACAAATACATGCTTTGAACACCAAGCAATGGAGCAACGCTCTTATTGTTGTTCTTAATCTTTAATTCACAATGACCACCACTTCAATTATGAGATTTGTTCACACCTCATAGTAAGATCAGGACAACCCCTGGCACGGTATTAGCGATATTCACCGCTAGATGTCGAAAACGCTACATCCATGTTTTGATACTCACAACAAAACCTGCAAAGATGCTATTTTGAAATCGAAATTTGACTAATAGTATGTAAATCTCTACTTAAGCATTTGGCAGCAGCAAAATAATTTGTAAATAGGGTTGGTTGTAAGGGCACCAAAGGGTGAAAGGATCCAGGTGTGTTACTTGTTCCAGCAATCTTTAAGGAATTGAAGTGATCATATTTCTCTATAATTTGACAGCCATTTTGTGACAAATATGATTGTTATTAAGGTCTACCCGAGAACCTTCTCGGTAGACCTTATAGTATTTCTTCTGATTATTATTTTTTTTTCCGCCAACTTTTAAACTCTTCGGCCCAAAACTGTACGCGACATGTCGAATTGAGCTTTCGCACAAAATACCGGGCAGACATAAACTTTTCACAGTCGAGGGCCACATTCGGAATTTTGTTCCGTTACGGTGTTCTTCCCCTTTTCACTAAATACCTTGTGATCACTTAAACTCAAAAACCGTAAAAGATAGCTGATGAAGTGTAATGGGGAAAATGTTCGTAGGTCATGACGGAACTTCATTACATTTGGTCCGAAACCGTGCGGTATACTTTTTGGGGGGGTTATTGCCCTTTGAAGATTTTCAATTTCCGTCATCGCTCAAAACTTCTAAACGGTTAGTCGTAGAGACATGGGACCTTCACCATTATTCTTAGTTGATATAAGTTACATCTAAAAATGTCAAGGTCAAAGGTCATCGATGACTTTGACCTTTGACCTTACCCCTTGTTATCGCTTAAACTCAAAAACCGTAATAGATGGCTGAAAACATATAATGGGAAAAATGTTCATTATCATGAGACGCAACTTTGTAACATTTGGTCCGAACAGATTTGACCACTCTTTATATGAGTTATTGCCCTTTGAAAGATTTTGAGTCTGCGCTAATGCTAAACACTCCCAAACGATAAGTCGTAGAAACCTGAAACCTTCACCATTGTTCATAAGCCATATATGGCCATCTAAAAATGTCAAGGTCAAAGGTCACCGGTCAAGGTCACCGATGACCTTAGGCCTTGTTATCGCTTCAACTCGTAAACCGTAATAGATGGCTGAAAACATGTAATGAAAAAAATGTTCATTGTCATGAGACGCAACTTTGTGACCTTGGTCCAAAGAGATTCGACGACTATTTATATGAGTTGTTGCCCTTTGAAAGATTTTTAGTTTCCTTTAATGCTAAATACTCCCAAACGATAAGTCATAGAAACCTGAAACCTTCACCATTGTTCATAAGTCATATATGGCCATCTAAAAATGTCAAGGTCAAAGGTCACCGGTCAAGGTCACCGATGACCTTTTGCCGTGTTATCGCTTTAACTCGTAAACTGTAAGAGATAGATGATCAAATGTATTTGAGAGAATGTTTGTCTCATTGAGGTCTACATTTGACACCGGGGTTCCAAAATGATTGGACCATTCATTTTGGACCTACGGCCCAAAAACCATTCTTCGGGGTCCGATTTTAGAGTTTTTTGCCTATATCTCAAAAACTATTAAAGATACGAAGAAAATATAAAGAAGATAAATTGTTCAGCTCAATATGGCCGACAAAATGGGGTCAAGGTCAAAGGTCAAGGTCCTTAGCAACAACGTTATTTGCCATAAAAGTCCTTAGCAACCATAGGCAAAAAGTTTCGTAATGTTGTAAAGAGGAAATGAATGACATTGCCAACCGGAAGTGACTTTCCTGTCCTTAGCAACAAGCTAATTTTTCGAAAAAGTCCTTAGCAACCGTTGAGCAAAAGACTAATAAAGATCAGAACTTTTGTTTACAATACATTTTAAACTGAAATAGACAACAAAATCAAACTCAAACATGTGATCATGGTATCAAGGTCATCGATCAAGGTCATAGTCAAATTTTAGTTTTTTTATGGTAAAATCTTTAAGACAATTAGAAATGGCTACTTTAATATATTGGAGACAATGTGCTTCTCATCAAGATGATTTTCAACATGTGACATAACAAAACATGACATAAAAGCATAACATTGACTGGGAAAGACCTTGCAATTATTCTCTGAACAATTGTCCTTTTAATTATTAAGGTCTTTCCCCTTTCCAAGGAAAAGACCTTTCTGTATTTCGTTTGATTCTTATTCTTCTTCTTCTTCTTTTCTGCCTCATTTTCAGAAAAATGGTTGGACATATCCTTTTCATATTTTGGGACAAAAGTCGGGACCATGTCTAGCTGATAAGAAAAAGGGAACGGTCGAAAATCTTTTTCCGTTCACGAATTTTGGCCCAAAGTCCAAAAAACACTGTTATGGGATAAACTCAGAAAC
The DNA here is from genome assembly GCA_002080025.1 of Modiolus philippinarum. Taxonomy (NCBI): domain Eukaryota; kingdom Metazoa; phylum Mollusca; class Bivalvia; order Mytilida; family Modiolidae; genus Modiolus; species Modiolus philippinarum. The sequence goes on from MJUU01024077.1 coordinate 65,570, forward strand.
CAGAAGAGATAGCTGAAGAAATGTAATGGCAAAAATGTTTGTTAGGTCATGACGGACCTTCGTTACATTTGGACCGAAATCTACGGTGGACCGTTTATGAGTTATGCCCCCGCAAAATTTCGTCACGTCTTTAAGTACGTTTTTCTCGAAAACACGGTTAGAGATACAAACCTGGAACCTTTTCCATTCATCTTAGGTGATATGTGATACATCTAAAAATACCAAGGTCAAAGGTCATTGGTCACTTTGAACTTTGACCTCAGACCTTGTTATTGGATTAACTCGGGAACCGTGATAGATAGCTGATTAAATGTAAAGGAGAAAATGTGTGTCTTGTTGAAATCTACATTTGTTACATTTGGTCCGAAATGATTGGACCAACCGTTTTGGGTCTATGGACCAAAAACCGGTTTTTGATGTCCGAATTTGGGTTTTTGTTAATAGCTCAAATACCATTGAAGATACAAACTTATGTTCAATACAAAAAATGTTCAGGTACACGTGACCTTCAAAATGAGGTCAAGGTCAAAGGTCAAGGTCACACTAAAAAATATTATTTCATGCTTAAGAATTAAACAAATGTATATATCAAGCTTTGAATGATGGTTTAAGCAATGAATCAATTGTTCTTCGAACAATTGACATACTAGTTATTTTTTTTTCCGCCAACTTTTAAACTCTTCGGCCCAAAACTGTACGCGACATGTCGAATTGAGCTTTCGCACAAAATACCGGGAAGACATAAACTTTTCGCAGTCGAGGGCCACATTCGGAATTTTGTTCCGTTACGGAGTTCTTCCCCTTTTCACTAAATACCTTGTGATCACTTAAACTCAGAAACCGTAAGCGATAGCTGATAACATGTAATGAGGAAAATGTTTAGTGTTACGTGACACAAGTTCGTTACATTTCGGTCGAAAGGATGCGGGTGACTTTTTATTGAGTTATTTCCCCTTAAAGATTTTCACTTTTCGTAAAAAAATTTTTCTTGGAAACCGTGAGTCGTAGAGACCAGGGACCACCACCAATCAACTTAGAACTACTGTTGTACATTTAAATATGTCAAGGTCAAAGATCACCCATGACCTTGACCTTTTGCCTTGAACCTCTCAGTTGGTCTATCTCATAAACTATCATAGATAGCTGATAACATGTAATATAGAAAATGTGTATCTTATCAAGATCTACATTTATTACATTGAGTCCAAAATTTTTGGACCAACCGTTATGGACCAAGGGTCCGAAAACTGTTTTTGGGGGGTCCGAAATGGAGTTTTTTTGCTTATATCTCAACAACGGTAAGAGATAGACAGAAACCTTAAACAACAAAAATGTTCAGTTTAACATAATCTATAAAATGACACCAAGAAAAAAATTCCACCTCCTTAGCAACATAATGAAATCCTTAGCAACCATATATTTTTATAGTATATCTTGGAAACAGTGATAGCTGATAACATGTAATTAATAAAATGTGTATTTTATCAAGATCTACATTTAATATATTGGGTCCAAAATTACTGGACCAACCGCTATGGACCTAGGGTCCGAAAACTGTTTTCTGGGTCCGAAATTGAGGTTTCTTGCATTTATCTCAACAACTATAATAGATAGCTGATAACATGTAATTGAGAAAATGTGTATCTTATCAAGATCTACATTTATTACATCGAGTCCAAAATTTTTGGACCAACCGCTATGGACCTAGGGTCCGTAAACTGTTTTTCGGGGTCCGAAATAGAGGTTTTTTTTGCTTATATCTCAGAAACAGTAAGAGATAGACAGAAACTTAAAAAGCAAAAATGTTCAGTTTAATATGACCTATAAAATGACATCAAGGAAAAAATTCCAAGTCCTTAGCAACATAATGAAATCCTTAGCAACCATATATTTTTATAGTATATCTTGGAAACTGTGATAGATAGTTGATAACATGTAATAAATAAAATGTGTATTTTATCAAGATCTACATTTAATATATTGGGTCAAAAATTATTGGACCAAGCGTTATGGACTTAGAATACGAAAACTGTTTTCCGGGTCCAAAATTGAGGTTTCTTGCTTATATCTCAAAAACTGTAAGAGATAGAAAAAAAAACTTTGATTGCGAAAATGTTCGGCTTTATATTACCCACAATATCACATTAAAATCAAAGTTCAAAGTCCTTAGCAACACAATGAAATCCTTAGCAACCATAGATTTTTTTCGTGATAAATGATTTAACCCGTAAACCGAAAGAGATTGCTAATGACTTGTTATAGGGAAAATGTTCAGTTTTACAAAATACAACTTTGTTAACGATTTAAATTTTTTTGTTCAATGATTTAACTCGTAAACTGTAAGAGATGGCTGATGACATGTAATGAAGAAAATTTTTCTTGTTTCATCAAGCCAAAACACTTATTACGAGACTTTGCTAAAAATTTTCTTCGGGTAGACCTACATTTGTTCTCTGAACAAATGACTTATATTTGACATTTGCCATCCGTTGACCTTGATTACAATTTTTGTAAAATATTTCTAGTCCTTTCCTGGATCATATTTCTGGTAATAACGCATGACTTAAAACACCCTTGTAGCCTAAATTAATTACTTACAAATAACTCAGACTGCTTAATGAAGAAAATGAATTCATTTCAATAGAATTAATCCGATTGTTCTGCAGGATTCTAGAGATAAATAGAAAAAACAACATTTATTTCAACCATTAAATTTCTGAACATTTTCGGGAAAAAAATAAAAAAAATTAATTTACTATAGGTTTCAAAAGATCTTGAAAGTCCGTGACAGTTATACTTAAAATTTCTTATTATCTCTCTCTATATATACATTTTGTATATATAAAATAATGTTTTAGCGTTGCAAAGTATCCCCGTCATGGACCTCAAAATCCAACTCAGAGATGCATATGTAAATATTTCGTCGTTCATAGAGATCGACAAGTGTTGGAGAAAAATATATTTTTGTTAATTAATAAACAGTTTTCTTAAAATTGTCATGCTTTTATTTTTCATTTTTAATGATTGTTGCAATTTATAGACAAACTAGTTGCCAATTTTTCAAAACGCCCCACTGCACTATGTCACGTGGTTATCAATAATAAACACCTGCAACAATTCATCGTCACAAATAATATCTGCTTGGTCTACATTTCAAGGAATAGTATACATTTGTAAAATGTACTTTTTTTTCAGTGTAAGGAGTATTCAAATAAAGATTATATACCAAATGCCCGTTTTTAAATAAGGATTGTATGCACAGTTATTTTGTGCATGTGAATAATGCCCAGAATATAGGCCAGTGTTTTCCTTTTTTGCCAAACTAAAGGTGGTTGTTTTGAAATAGAAGGTAGCCGCCTATGATAGCCGGCTTTGTAGATTTGCAGTATTCGCGAGCTGAATTTTGGTAATGTATTTAAAAGCTGTATTTTTTTTACTTAATACAAATATAAGTAAAATAAAAGTAATACATTTTTGTTTTGTTATTTAGATTTGACATTGTCACATTCATGTTTGATTTTTAGGTTTTTACGTTTTAATGAGTGTAGTAAACTTATGCTTTCTATCCATGACCGCTGTTTGTACTTTTGGCATATGGAACAAAACGTGATTCGTTTGTTACCATAAACTATTTGAAATTCTGTCGTATTTATTATCCATTTGGTTTCGTACTCGCTGTTTTTGATCGTTTTTTCTTGTCATATTCAAATTGTATGGTGGTCATCATTTGGATGATTTCTCCAAACGTTTCGTTCTTCTTCTTCTACTAATCCCCAATTAATTTTATACAATAATGTTAATCTTGACTTTTTCCGTCGACTTTGAACGTTCGTTCTCTTTGCTTTGATTAATTTCTTCCGGTATTTTTCTTTTTCGTTCTGTACGAAAGAAAATATCGATTTTGTTTCTTTTTTGTTCGGATCCGCCATTTTTTCCCCAATCACAACTCGCCAATCAGCTGATTGGAATTCTATTGACGGAACTACGACGGTGTGGAACTGAAAAAGGTGGTCGGCTTGGATAAAAACCTGGTCGGCAAAGCCAGCTTAAAAGGCGAATGGAAAACACTAGGCTATTGGGGTATTGATTGATTTGTGTATTCAGTGTTGTGTGACCATGTTCTCAATTATGTTAATATTATTTTTGGATCAGTGTTTGCACAAATAATACGAACTGCCTTTGTCACTTTACTGTCCCTGAAAAAAGCGCTTGCAGGGTTCCAAAAATAGAACTGAAGACAATTATATTATGCTTTTTTGTACACCATAAAAATGGATTCGTAGCTTCTGTTTATAGTCATTCGGTGAATAAAATTAAGCTGAATCGAGGCATGTAATTTAGTTCAAGACTTTTTAGCTCATGGTTGATTGAAAATGTGAAAACTGGTTTAAATCCTTAATCAGGGGGAGGGTATCTGAATGATAACAAGAGGATCTCATCAGCCTTGATTGCTCACCTTGGCCATGGAAAATATAGAGATATGAATGACATATCCAAAACGGTCCAATATTACCGTATGTTCCGCTTGCTGCAATCTTGGATGGGGTACATTTATAGACCTGCGGGCACCTTTTAACAAGGGACCATTGTGACAGAATTTGGTTGTAATTTGACTGGTAGTTTCGGAGAAGAATATCTTTGATTGTGTTTTCCATAGAGTGCAATGTTAAACTACAAATATATTCCCCGCTGGTGGCCATCTTAGATTAGATATGGCCGGATTACATAAGAACCATTGACTAAGTTACATTGAATTGGACTAGTATTTTCTGAGAAGATAGTCTTAAAGTATTTATCCATAAGGTCCAAAGATAAACTATGTAACCTGCTGGCAGCCATCGTGGAAGAAGTAACGACATTCGGATACAGTTTTGAAGGGGACCAACTAAAAAGTATTGTGATTAAGTTTGGTTCCAAGTGACAAAGTAGTTTCAGAGAAGGCCTTTACATGAAAAGTTTACCACGAAGTGAGAGCAAAATCACATCCTGGTTATAGCAAGATGGACTAAAAACAATATTGCGGAAACCCAAGCAGTGTCATTGACAAGAGAAGTAGAATACCAAATTGTCCCTGAGATGGACACATTTCTTGAAGACTAATGGTATTACTACCCCTGCATGTGTTGCTTCCTTTTGTCTCCACACTGCTTTATGCATCTGAGTAATAGGGAACGCGTCTGTTAAATAAGCTTATCTTAGTCAAAGCATCATGGTACGCGAGTCATAGGTTACGCGTCCCGAGCATATTAGCTCAGCTGGTCTGAGTCATACGGTTAGTGTGCATGAATTATGGTACGCGAGTCATAGGGTACGCGTCCCCACCATATTACTTAACTTGATCTGAGTCATAAAGTACGCGAGTCCTAGAGAACGCGTCTCTACCTTATTAGGTCAGCTGGTCTGAGTCAGGTGAGTCATATGATACGGTGACGTCACATAGGGACGGGATCTGTCCTTATTTTAATGCACCAGAGTGCCACAGGTTTTTGGGTGGTATTAAAACTTATCACTCCCTACTAATTATGCATGCGAAATTTACAATCAGAACAAGAATTTGTACCAAGATTTGTGTGTGGTGTTACAAACCTAATCATATCATGTTGAAATATGGTATCAAACTCATCAGGAAGTGGAGTGTTTGGAAAAATGTATATGGTTGAACGTTAATAACCATTCCTTAGACTAATAGAAGAAATAATTAAGAAATCGTTATTCATTATATATTCTACAGTAAATGGATATACGCTTGAATATGAAAGCGGGGCATCGTGCACAAAAAGTCTAGCTTAGCTAATAAGAATTGCTAATTCTTCACGTGAACAAGGGTTCTCTTGTGTTAAACACACAAGGTAATTGCTGAAGAGAAACCGAAAGCACATTTGTCTATTAAGATAAAAAAAACTCAAAAACACGAAGTCAACAGATATTAAATGTGTCAAAACAAAAAGTGTTTGATGCTCAGTAATGGCAGTTTCCATAAAAGAGTATGTAAGCATATGCGACGTTTAAATTAAAAGAAATAATAAATTATTGTATATGCAATAACCCATCAACTATATGGATGTCAATTTCGTTAACAAAACTAAATTTTAAATGTTTTCTTCCAAATGTGGTTGCGAAACGTTAACATTTACCCCATTTCCTTTCTTTTTCATAAAATGGATAATCTTTTTAAGAAGCAGAGACATATAGATACATCTGTGTGTATATGTCTCTACATGAAGTACTTTTTGAAAACACAGAAAGCAAACATACAAAATTAACATAGGTTCTCAACTTTGAAAATGTATACAACACACAACAGGACGCCATGGGTCGTGTATTTCATGTTGGATTTTGGTTTTATCAATAGTAATTTTTAGCGTTTTGGATGTTTTATAATTTCAGATTTTAAGTTTTCTTTGGAAATCAATTAAAGAGGGGACACATATTTTGCAAGGTGTAGCTGTTCTTGTCTTCAAAACGCTTTACCAGTTCCAGTTTTTTTCGTTCGCATAGCAGAGCTTGACCCCGACTTGACTCAACAAGTACATTTCCGCATTTTCCCTTGTAAAAATGACCCTATCTTATGCCAACCGCCCCCATTTTTATGTCTAATATATCTTGTCAAAATGCTTTAGTCGAAACTCACCCTTTAGGAAATTGTGTTGATTTTTCATAAGATCATACGTTCTAAGGCTAGCTAAGTCTTAAAAAATACCTTATTACAATGAGAATTAAAGTCAAAATTTATTATGTGTATGCAATAAAAATGATTATGAAAATTTATATATTAACATTTTATCTTTGATCCTCACCACAAATATTGGCAATAATAATTGATAGTTATTGTTTAGAAACATTCATGTTTCACAGGGTTTACAAACATTAAAGAACATTGCCTTATTAAATTGTAAGATATAGTGTCAACATGTACCAAAGCTGTATGGAGCAATTTTGTTAAATAATAATAAAAGAAACACTTGATTTGCAAACTGTTTTGAAATAAATTAAATTTGGGAAATTATTGAAATTAAACGCTGGAAATATAATATTTTTTCCAAATAAACATATGTCCCATGAAAAAACCCGGGTAAATAAGACATTTTAACTTTAGATGGGGGGGGGGGGGGGCAGTTGACAATTGGTCCTGGACTATTATGAAAGGGTACAATTTGACATTAGGTGGTGACCTTTTACAATATCTATAAAAAATTAAAAACTAAGGAGTAACTCCCTCTTGCATAGCACTGTCCTATGCTGATTTTAGCTTCTCTGTTTAGATCATATTGGCAATTTCGTCTCTATCAGCTTTTACACGCTTTTGTTTATGGATTTCCAAATGTTTTAATATGATCTGCATTTAAGAGACATGAATTGTTGAAATGGCCAAATGCAGGAACTAAATTTACAGTAACTTGGGAATTTTGTTATTTTGGTAGGGGGCTTTTGTCAAGGGATCTTGAACTATTTGAAAGGGGGTTTTTAAACATTAGGTGGGGTGCTTTGGTGGGAGTGTTTTTGCGAGGGTTTTTTTTTTACTTGTATTCCTAATTTAACTGTTTGGATCTTGGATGTTAGGATATCAATACATTACATAAAAATTATATGTTACATTTATAATTCTTATTCATCCCTTGAATTGTGGAAAAACGGAAATATCATTAGAACATAAAGATTAGTGAGGACAGCTGTCACGTGATTAAACCATAAAAATGGCGGGAAAAAATTTAAAATGTTCAGAATGGAATGAAATTTGCCAGGAATGTTACTGAGCATGTGGAGAAACGAACTTTGGTTTTAAAAACATCAAAATGGCGACTGTTGCTATGGCAACAGAAAATGGCTTGAAATTTTCAATTTGCTCCAAAATATCTGAATATTTACAGGAAGGTTACTTAGCATGTGTAGATACGAGTTTTGGTCTTTAAAATATCAAAATGGCGACCGTTGCCATGGAAACAGCAAAATGGCGGGAAAAATTCAAATTCCTTTGTATATGATGAAAAATGGAAATAAACTTGAAATAAGGTGAGAAAAAGGAAAATAATAATAAATTAATACAGTAAAAGTGCTGAAAAAAGAAAATACCTTTGATAAAAAATAAATAAAATAGAGATAAAGTAGTGAAAAAAGAAAATTATACACAAAGGGATAAGAAAAGTGGAAAAAATGATAGAATAAAACTTGAAAATTGTGGGAAGAGAGAATTCACCCTAGAACAACAATAGCAGTCTCCCCCTTCCACATGCACGCTCCTTTATCTCTCTGGGGGTCACGTTTCGAACTATCATACAATATATCACAAAATTTGAATTTGATGATGAAATTTTTGTATATATGATTAACAGTAAGTGAGAAAGTATCCACTTCCGATTTGACATGTGTAACCTACAACTTCCTGTTCTAGTCAAGTGAAGACCGGTGTCGTATGAGATTTTAAAGTCTATGAAAACTGCAAGTTCCGTTTCCGGTTTTTGTCATATACTTGCAGATTTCATACGGGGGTTGACATGTTTATGAGATTTTAAAGTCTATGAGATTTTAAAGTAAGCCGTACGACGGAAATATTTAAAAATATGATTTTTATATAGAATTTAACGTTGGTATATGATTATAGGAACCAAATGATTTATTCAGCTGTTATAATTATTAAAATAACAAACCAAGAATTGTAAGTTGACGAGATACACAATGTACTCTAATCAGAGGTTGACGGGGATAGTGGAGATCAATTACGTTTTGTAGTAAATTGATTTTCAATATTAAGACACTACTTTATTTTTAAATAGGTGCAAAATGTATGCACTTGTAAACAACCAGCAGGGAGGAACACATAAACATTTACGCATTTTTACTGGGGGGGGGGGGGGGGGGGGGGGGNGGGGGGGGGAGGGGGTGTGTCAGGGGTTTACTCTTTGTGAAAAAAAATCAGTAAAACTCAACAAATTGTTTGTAGTTTATATGTGCGGGTAAAATAATGATTATTTCTATAATTAAAATCATTCAACTCAATATTAAATGAATTAGATTGTTACTGTTTTTAGGAATAGCTAAGGACATTATTACCAACCAACCAACAGAGAACTTAGATGGTCAAAATAATCTGTAGGTCAGAATGACAATTTTATGACCCAATCTAACCACAGATAGCCATAAACTGATCGCAACTATTTTCACAGCCATGAATTCTGCAAGCATAGGGTCAGAATTATATTTAATGAACAAACCTGACCACAGATAGCCAAAAATGATCATAATTATTAATCACAACTATTTTCCCAGCCATGAAATATGCAAGCATAAAGTCAGAATGATATTTTATGTCCCAAAATGACCATATATAGCCATAAATGATCATAACTATTAATCGCAACTATTTTCACAGCCATGAAATCTGTAAGAATAAGGTCAGAATAACATTAACTTACAAATACATTTGTAACAGTATATTGTTAGAATTTTTCATCAAATTTTACCATAGCTATGAAATTTGCAAACCTTCAGTTATTCAACCCAAGGCATATTACCATTGAGGGTCATTATTTTTCATTGCTTGCAACTTTTAACAAATCCAATAAGTTTGAGCCATATTTGACATATTTCCCTCAGCAACTGATTTGTTAGTTTTAATTACCAAATTATTTTGGCCATTATTTTTCTGCTTGTTTCAGGTGACCAAACGGTCATCAGGCTTATACCCTTTAATTGGAAGGAACTTTGAATATATTTCTTTATGCAATTCAATCATTTACTTTTTAGATTTTTGCTTTGAAATTTACATATTTAAATCCTACAATCCATTTCCCTCAAAATTAATAATCACGCTTCACACAGAATCTACACGGGACTAACATACTCATATAACTACAAGTTAATTGATCCAGTATATATAGAAATATAAAACTTCTATAGCCCTAATGACTTTATGAAAACTAAGGAGTATCTCCCTCGTGCAAAGCTCTGTCCTTAGCTGATTTTGGCTTTACTTTTAGATCATATTGGGCATTTGTTCTCTATCAGTTTTTTAACATATTTGATTTTATGGTCTTCCAAACTTTTAGATTTTATCTGCACTGAAGAGACATAAGTTGTCGAAATGCGCATATGCGGAATTTAAATTTACAGTAACTTCGGTATTTAGTTATTTGTTACTATTAGGTCGATGCCACTGCTGGTGGACTGATAGTCCCCGAGGGTATTCACCAGCCCAGTAGTCAGTACTTTCGGTGCTGACCCGAAAGCCGATTTTATTTCGAACCTGGCAATATGTAAAATTTTGTAAATTTTGTTGAAAACTAAGGAGTATCTCCCTCATGCAAAGCTCTGTCCTTAGCTGATTTTGGCTTTACTTTTAGATCATATTGGGCATTTGTTCTCTATCAGTTTTTTAACATATTTGATTTTATGGTCTTCCAAACTTTTAGATTTTATCTGCACTGAAGAGACATAAGTTGTCGAAATGCGCATATGCGGAATTTAAATTTACAGTAACTCCGGTATTTAGTTATTTGTTACCATTGGGTCGATACCACTGCTGGTGGACTGATAGTCCCCGAGGGTATTCACCAGCCCAGTAGTCAGTACTTTCGGTGCTGACCCGAAAGCCGATTTTATTTCGAACCTGGCAATATGTAAAATTTTGTAAATTTTGTTGAAAACTAAGGAGTATCTCCCTCTTGCAAAGCTCTGTCCTTAGCTGATTTTGGCTTTACTTTTAGATCATATTGGGCATTTGTTCTCTATAAGTTTTTTAACATATTTGATTTGATGGTCTTCCAAACTTTTCGATTTTATCTGCACTGAAGAGACATAAGTTGTCGAAATGCGCCTATGCGGAATTTAAATTTACAGTAACTTCAGTATTTAGTTATTTATTGCATCTTTTATTTTAATGATAAAATCACGACTGCACTGAACTGCGATGTACTTTCAGTTTCGCTCGAGTGCAATCATTTACATACATAATTTAATCTGAAAGGAAATTAAGACCAACAGTGCTTATTGTGATTACGAAAATGTAATGTTTCGCAAAATAATGTGATATATCACATCGCAGTTTGAATAAAGAAAGGTTTCCCGCACATTTCGCAATTCCGGAACTTGCAATTCTCATGCCGGAAGTTAACACGGCAAAAACCGGAACCGGAACTTGCAGTTTTCATGGACTTTAAAATCTCATACAACACCGTATACAGTCATATGACTATTTTAGTTTTGGTATTTGTGCTACAGCCGGTGACATCACTTCCGGTTTTTGTTCTAGTGAAGGCAAAATTTTTTGAGTGGAGGAGGGCAATGTTGTCAACTTTGAATGCTTGTAGGTCTCTTGAAAGCCTGGTTTGCTATACTGATTTTTTTATATTTTGAAGATATCGTATAAAGGTACATATTTAAGTTAAAAAATAAAATTTCAATTCGGAAGTTTTTCTGAATTTCACTTTTTATTTGCCTCCAGGGGGCAAAAAGTGATAAAAAATCTAACCTCAATGTGCACATAATTGGGAATATTAGCAAAAAATAATTGACAGAAGTGGATGTATTTTTAGAAATACCTTTAAAACAACAAAGACTTATAATCCAAACACTGTTTGTTCAAAAACAAGGTACAATTGTTTTTTTTTTTTATTTGGTCAAAAGAGGGGTAAATGGGAATTCGGACCATTATTCAGGGGGGTAACTTTGACCCACATTTATCTCAGAAAAACGCCTGGAAAGGTGGTCCAATATTTATACCAAATAAAGGGTATATATTCAACAGTAATATATTTTAAAAAATAGCCATTTTGAATTCGGAATTATTTTTGGGGTCAGGTGTCCTCACTAACCTTAATATGATCAGTGTGTGGACAATTTAAAGTAAGAAGAAAACTTAAACATTGTAGTAAATCTAGTATTTGTAACTTTGTTTTAATCACTGTTCATTATTCGTTACACTAAGTCGGACAAATATTTTGAAAACTGGCAGAGCCTGTTCTGAATCAAGAACGAACATCAGTGCACTTAGAGGTTTACATTCTGTTTTCTGCAAATCATTAATTTCAATATAAAAAGTTAACGGTAATTGAAACGTGCATTTTTGTTTATAACTTTTTGATGTTTGTCTACAAAAATTTCTTAGAAGAGCTATTTCCTGTTTTATGATTTTCTTTTTGCCGTTTAATTAGCAAAAATGGGGAGTAGTATACTACATTCCGTAGTTAATTTTTCACTGTCACCTGCAAAAAGTGTACAGGTATTTATCTTTTAAATTCAGATGTCTTTTTATATTTGTTTTAATTTTGACTGTGCCCAATTTAGGTGGTTAACCACTCTCTTGACTATTGTATTTTTACATTTTATAACCACCTCCCAACACTTATTTTGTTTTTATTATAGCTTTTTTAGCTTATCAGTTGCGACCACGCCCTCTTTGAAATCTTTTTCATCCAAATTGTTTAAACGTTTTTCTGTTTTTATTTCTCCCTTTCCTGATATTGTGAACAACCTGCTCTCGCCCTTTACAAAACCACTATTAGTATCACACGATATTCTAGCCACTTAAACTTTCTCCGCTACTGTCTCAATCGTAACATAATTCCGAAAGGCTTTTTTCATTCATATCATCCTATGTTTGGGGTTAACTCTCATGAACACTTCCATCATCAGATTTTACGCATCTCCCAGCAATATTATAAGTCTTTAATTCGTGTCAATATTCAAGCCATCCAAAATCAGCTTCTATATTTTAAGGAAAATAAAATAGTTCACAAAAAGAAACTTTTCACTTCTTGTCACTCAAATCTGGCCGAACATATTATTCAATTTATTCAGACACTTAATGCAGATATATTCAATTACCTCAAGGACATCAAAAGCAAAAAAATAAATAAGCTCGCTCCGTCGAATAAGTTTTCTATTTCACAGGTCACCAGTTGTCAAGTCTTAGTTAACACTACAGTTGACACTCCAATTGTCGATGAAACTGTCCGCTGTGTACCGGAGTCCTCTATATTTTTAACGGAAGCTGGGAAAAGCCTCCTTTCAAAAGGACTGAATTTCGTTCCCACTACCGCCACTGCTGATGGATTCCAAAAGGACACAGATGTTCAATCTTTCTTCCGACGTCTCCTTCTCAAAGCTTTTTTTTGCCAATAAGTCTGACCAAGATTTGGAGAACGATCAATACAATCTCGATTGTGCTACAATTTTTCAACAATTTAACCATAAACCTTCTAAATTTACACCTAAGGCTTCCTGGTTTCCCACACTGAACAAATATTTTACTGCCTGCCTCGGACAGATTCAATCACTTAAAACCAAACCCCTAAAAAAGCATAACTTGACCAGTGACGAACGGGCAGCACTGCGGTGTCTAAAACAAAGAACAGATATTGTGATTAAACCCGCTGACAAAGGTGGAGCCGTTGTCGCATGGGATGTCAACGCTTATGCTGAAGAGGGTCGTAAACAACTTTCGGACACTAAATTCTACAACAAATTGCACGAAAATAATACTAAAGAAAATCAAAAACTTGTTAAAAGTACTGTCCTCGAGGCAATTGAAAATGAAATTTTGCCTGGCGAAGCTAAAAGCCTGATTGTATTTCAACCCCGTTCTTCTCGTTTTTATATGTTACCCAAAATTCATAAACCTTCTAACACAGGAAGACATCGTTTCGGCCTGTAGTTGCCTAACAGAGCATATTTCAAGTTTTTTGCATGCAATCTTTATGCCCATAGTTGAAAATCTACCCTCCTTCATCAAAGATACCAATCATGCCCTGAGTATTTTGGACGACATCACTTTGGTTGGCAGAAACACTCGGATCTTCACCATGGACATTACTGATCTTTATACGAGCATACCTAACAACGAAGTCATTTTAGCAGTAAAATTTTTTCCCGACAAACGTCCTAATCCGTATTTCAGTACCGACATCACATTGAGACTTACAGAGCTGGTCCTTAATCTCAACACTTTCCAGTTTAACGGAGATTTCTTTTCCCAGACTGGAGGGGTTGCTATGGGAACCAAGATGGGGCCTAGCTTTGCCTGTTTGTTTGTAGGTTATCTCGAGGAAATAATGTTCTCCGAGTTCCAAGGACCTATTCCTGACCTTTAGAAGCGATATATTGATGACGTTTTTGGGGCTTCAACAGATTCGGAGCAAGAATTGAAATCATTTATTGATTTCGTATCCTCCTATCATCCCGCCATCAAATATACCTTTACCATTAGCGATTCGGAGCTTTCTTTCCTCGATATAACTTGCAAATTTAGGACAATGCCATCAGTACTTCTGTGTTTTATAAATCCACTGATGCGCATTGTTATCTCAACTACAATTCATGTCATCCCTTGTCCTGCAAAAATGCCATCCCGAAGTCTCAATTTTTGAGACTTCGTCGCCTCTGCAGTGATGATACTGATTTCAGGGTCCAATGTGAGAAAATGTACTCTTTCTTCTTAGGACGACAGTACCCAAGACCCGTTCTTGACAGGGCCCTGGACTCAGTCTCTAAACAAAACAGGACCAATACACTGAGACCTAAAGTCAACAAGACAAATGGTGATCGTGTTCCTCTGGTGCTTGACTACCATCCGCACAATGTTGCCATCCGGAACATCCCCTTGAAGAATTTCAAATCCATTGTCCTTGCAGACACTGAAATGGCTGAGATCTTTGAATCCACACCTATTTCAGCATTTCGAAAAGGTAAAAGTTTGAGGCAACATTTAGTCAGCAGCTCGTTTAAATCCAAGAGAAACATCTCTAAAGCTGACTACAGGGGAACTAGAAAGTGCAATAGGTCCAGATGTAATACATGTCCCTTTACATGGGAAACTACTGAAGTACGGGGCCCAATAACGTGTTCACCATCCAAAACGGATTCACCTGCATTACCGAGAATGTAATCTATGCGATTCAGTGCATTAGCTGTGGTAAACGATATGTTGGCGAAACCTGTCGCCGACTGGGTGACCATTTTGCGGAACATCTGCGCTCCGTTAGAAACAACAATGACTGCCCAGTCGGTAACCACTTCCGATCCGCAAATTACAGCATCTCGGATATGCGGGTGACTGTCCTTATGAAAACCGACGGAACTATGAAACACAGACAGGAACTCGAACTGAGAGCCATCTATCTTCTTGGAACTTTCAGACCTCAAGGTTTGAACATAAAGGAACTTTCGTACCAGTAATGTATAGCTCTACATCAGTTTGTCATATCACCTTATTTTCATATTTGTTTTAATTATGAAGTTTTTCACACTCTTGTCTTTCATACTCATTTTTCGCTAAATTTCCTGTCATTATCCATTTTTGTTTCACGACCGCATTATTTCAATCGTCTTTTTGTGAATGTGTTCAAGATTGGCTAGATTTATCAAATGTCTCGGCTCGCTGCACACCTATCCAATATAGGTTTTTAGTTTCTCCAGTTCTTCCAACGTGTTTACACGTGTTTTTTTTTATTATTTTTACTTTACCCTTGAAAAAGACATTACATGTCGAAATATTGGGCTGTTTTACCCCCTTTTATCTTTTAAATTCAGATGTCTTTTTATATTTGTTTTAATTTTGCCTGTGTCCAATTTAGGTGGTTAACCACTCTCTTGACTATTGTAAAGGTGAAAGTGCCTGGGTGTCTAATTTTTTATGAATTGCGTTATGTGTTGAATCGCTTTTCTTTGTAATATCGTGTGGCTGATGTGTCAAGAAAAGTTACGCAAGTTATATAAAGCTCTTTGTTCACATTAATGATTTTATGCATATAATTTGCAAATGATACGAATTAGCCCTTTAGAATATGCTTGGGGTCCTTGAAATGTGATCATGACTGTAAAGATCAAGGTAAAGTTCCTTAGGTCAATGATACTTAAAACAAGATATATTAATTTCTTGAAATTTGTGTCTGATGCATGTAAATAGAATAAATAAAGGTCAAAGTCATGAGTCAGGATAGATTTATAGTATTGTAAATGTTGTCAGGACATAAATTTTGATGTATTATGTGAACACATAAAATGAAAACATAGATACGTATTAGACAAGCTATATATTAAGCTATACCTGTGATAATTAGATTGGATAAAACATCTCTATAACAAACAAACATAATAATTGTGATGTAGCAAAGTAACAATCTTGTTCTTTTTCATGCAGTTTTTAGCTTTCAAGTTAAAGCGCGCAGTTAATCTTACATAAAACCCCTGGGCCACAAAAAGCTTTTGATCGTTAAACAGTAAGTTTCCCTGTCCCTTGAACATGTGTTTCTGGTCATTTGGATAAAAAGTTGTATTTATTAAAGCTAAACCTCTGTAAAACTAATAAGTTCACAGTTATTGCAGATTTAATACACCAAAGTTTCTGCACTAAAATTGGAAAAAAACAGATATACCTTTATTGTGGTCGGGAGAGACAAGGCATATTTTGTTAAGAAGTACACTGAACTTGACGTAATTAAAATGTTAGAATTTTTGATCGACAATATTTTTGTCGAATTCGTAGGTCGCGTTTTCCAACAGACAATAGGGATTCCTATGGGAATTACTACATTTTGTAAGCGCCACTTCAAGCTGACCTTTCATTTACTCGTATGAAGCCAACATTTTACAACGGCTTACACAAAGAAATCAAAAACATTTAGCCCAGTCCTTTAATTTCAGCTTCCGCTACAAAGACGACGTACTTTCTATAAATAATCCGATAGTAAAAGAATATTTACATCAGATCTATCTCAATGAGCTTGAAATTAAAGAAACAACTGATACACTTACCCATCTTCGTACATAGATCTTTTGTTGTACATTGACGAAGATGGACGTTTAAAATCTAAGCTATATGACAAGCTTGATAATCTTGACATCCCAATTGTGAACTTTCCCTTTCTTAGCAGCAATACACCTACCTCTGCAGCCTATGGAGTGTACATTTCACAGTTGATTCGATACTGTCGAGCATGTAGTGTGTACAGCGTCACCATAACATCATTGAAAGATATGACGTGTCACTGTCCAAAATGAAAGTGGACATATTCAGCTAGATTCACGTCTTCCCGGATTTGACTATACCGATTTTGATTTTTTCCTGGATTGACTCACTTACAGTGTGACGGGTGCTGTTTACAATGCAGGACATTTTTACCCTTCTGGACCAACAGAGTTCACATTGTTAGTGCTTTGGTTTTTTGTGTTGTCTCGTATATCGTACTGTTGAATTTTAGTTTTGTCTTCGTTAGTGATATTTGTTATACAGATTTGTCCTTGTCAATGTGTGGGTACTAAAGTTATAACAAAAACTTTTCAAACTTTCACCATGGTACTGTTTGAGGGTAGAGAAGTAACACGTACCTTGGATTTTTGATTGGTTTTGTCTCGGGGTTAGAAAATGACATTAACCAATCAGCCATCAGACAGATCTTTCAAAAACATATTTGCTTCACTCACAGTGTGACGGGTGCTGTGAACAGAGCAGGACATGCTTACCCTTCTGGGGCACCTGATGTGATTTTCAGTTTCATGGGAGTTCACACTGTGAGTGCCTTGGTTTTGAAGTTGTGTTTTTTCTGTGCTTTGTAGCTGTCTAACGTCATTGTTTTCTCTGTTCTTGTTTTTGCCATGTCTTTGACTTCGAATTTTGTAAATACTACTCCTTTATTTTTCATTATAGGATTTCCAGCATATCAATAAAAGAGATTAACATTTTAATGGAAAGTCACAAAAATTAAAAAAATGGACATTCCTTCGTAGAACGTCATCACCAGTGTTGGTTCTTCTCAATATCAATAAAGGGGTATGAAGTAAATGTACATAAGACAGTCTTTACAAATACATTGTAAAAGCCAGCAATGGGCCAACGTTTTTATTGTTGTTTTTCATCTTGAAGTCACCATGAGGCCTTCAAAAGTGAGGTAAAGACGGCCCCTCGCACGGTTGAGTGGAATTTGTTAATGTCATGGATGCGGGATCATCAACAAACATAAAATAAACTGGCAAAGTGTTCTTACATTCGCTGTCATCCGTTGCCTGACAAAAGCTCCAATAGAAGACAATCACAACATATAAACAACCACAGGGCACTCATCGAGCCAATAGTAAGAAAACTTGGCATAATAAAATCATGAGATATTTTACGAAAGGATATGGAGTAAATGAACATGAGACCATAACACATATGTTAACTCCAACTGCAATGATTTTAATGAACAGCTGTAAATCATTTCGGAAATTAAATCATCAGCAGCACTAAAATCCAAACAAAAAATGTTTAAAATGCATTAAACCAAAAGAAATCCGAATAATCAGTAATATCAAATATAGCTAAGGACAAAACTGCGGTGGAGGGTGTTAGTCCTAAGGTTTTAAAATTTACATAAATTAAGATAATAGTAATTGAATAAAGTGTACACATGAGATATTATCTCATGTACAAGTACACCATATCTAAGAAAAATAAAGAGATGTTGACACAATAAACTGTCGGTCAAAATAACATTTTGAATTAATAAAAAAACAAATGCCAAAATTTGAAAGTATGATAGTTTATCCATATGAAAAATTCTCTCAAGAACAAGTACACTGTAACTGAAATGTATAGAGAGCATACATCTCTCGCACGGGGAATCTTTTTACGGACCCCACACTGCCGGAGAGACAAACTCCAGTCGTAAATGGTGAATAAAAGGAGGATATGGAGTAAATGGACATGAGACAAAGTCTCTACAAACACATGGAATTCATTGCTGGATGTCAAGGAACGCTACATCCATCTTTTTCGTGTCATGGATGCGAGATCGTCAACAAACATAATATTAACTGGCAAAGTGTTCTTAAAATCGCTGTCACCAGTTTCCCGACATTAAGACCAACAAAAGACAATAACAACATATAAACAACCACAAGGCACTCATCGAGTCAAAAGTAAGAAAACTTGGCATTATAAAATGCTGTGATGTTGGCACAATAAACAGTTGGTCAGAGTAACATTTTGAATTCACCAAAAATAAACTAGAGCTGTCGGCAAAGCCAGACTAATACCCCCAACATCCGCATTTGAGTATCAAAGCATGTCATTGTAAAATTTTGACCTTCAGCCACATACTAATTGGTAAGTAAATCTAACAGAAATAAGTCATGTCAGGTGTGAATTGCATGTTTTCTCTCATCAGTTCATATTTACTTATCCGTATAAAGGGAATAAAGAATGAGATGGATACAAGGAATATTTATCAAGCTCTTGACACAAAATGAATTAGGGTTTACTATCATAAATGTCAAAGGTCAAAGTCAAGGTCACAGTGACCTACATTTACTACACCACACATCACCTTCTCACAATGCATCAACAAACCAAGTTAATAATCCTAGGTGCAATACTACATAAGTTGTGCTCCGAACATTATGTGCACATGCTTTTTCTATCGTTAAAGTCAAGGTCACAGTGACCTAAATTTGGAATGCGACACATCGCCTTCCAATGATGCATCCACACACCAAGTTTGATAATCCTAGGTGCTACGTACCGTAGCACCTAGGATTATCAAACTTGGTGTGTTCTTCTTTGGACACGAAATGCACATGGTTTTACTATCAAAAAGGTCAAAGGTCAGTCAAGGTCACAGTGACCTCAATTTGGTACGCTACACATCGCCTCCCCATGATGCATCCACACACTAAGTTAGATAATTGTAGGTGCTACGGTACAAAAGTTCTGCTCCGGACACAAAATGCACTTGGTTTTACTATCATAAAGGTCAAAGGCACAAGTCAAGGTCACAGTGACCTTCATTTGGTACGCGACACTTCGTCTTCCCGTGATGCATCCACGCACTAAGTTTGATAATCCTAGGTGCTACGGTACAAAAGTTCTGCACCGGACATGAAATGCACAGCGTTTTACTATCATAAAGGTCAAAGGTCAAAGTTAAGGTCACAGTGACCAAAATTTGGTACGCGACACATCGCCTTCCCAATGCTTCCAAACACCAAGTTAGATAATTGTAGGAGCTACGGTACAAAAGTTCTGCTCCGGACACAAAATGCACTTGGTTTTACTATCATAAACGTCAAAAGTCAAAGTCAAGGTCACAGTGACCTAAATTTGGTACGCGACACATTGATTTCCCACGATGCATCTACACAAAAAGATTGATAATTCTAGGTGCTACGGTACAAAAGTTCTGCTGCGGACACGGAATGCACATGGTTTTACTATCATCAAGGTCAAAGGTCAAAGTCAAGGTCACAGCGACCTAAATTTGGCACGCTACACATAGCCTTTCCAAGATGCATCCACACACAAAGTTCGATAATCCTAGGTGCTAAGGCACAAAAGTTCTTCTCCAGACACAAAATGCACGTGGTTTTACTATCATAAAGGTCAAAGGTCAAAGTCAAGGTTACAGTCATCTAAATTTGGTACACGACACATCGCCTTCCCATGATGCATTCACACACCAAGTTTGATAATCCTAGGTGCTATGGTACAAAAGTTCTGCTGCGGACACGAAAGAGGACGGACAGACAGACAAGGTGATTCAGACATACCCCGAACTTCGTCTGGGGGGTATAAAAATGCCAAAATTTGAAAGTATGATAGTGTATCCATATGAGTAATTTTCTCAAGAACAAGTACACAATAAATAGAATGTATAGAGATCATACATCTCTCGCACCTGGAATCTTTTTACAGACTCCACACCGCATGAGAGACAAACTCAAGTAGTTTAATTTTTAATGATATATTTTTACAGAATTTACATCATAAGGATGATCGCTGGTCACATTTTGATATTTTTGTCAGATTTTCGGACTTCGAATTCTCTGGTTTTATCCATTCCAAAGCATTGTAATGTTTTGTCCACGAATACCAATATTTTGTTTGATAATATCATTTTATACACCTTTAGCAGCATTCAATATCATTTATTTGAAATCCTATTTATTTTTATTTTGACCAGCAAACATTCTAAACCACAGCATCAAACGCAGATCCCTTTTTCCAAAAATACTAAATTAAATGTCAGCTTTAAGGTGTCTGCATAGTATTATGTTCCTATTATAGAATTTTGTGAATTTTTTGTGTAGAAACATCATTGTATTATTGTTCAAAATGTAAATTAATATTTTGGGGGTCACCGTTCATTAAAGCACAAAAACTGAAATTGAACATTTCAGTATTGTACATAAAAATGATAGGGAAAATGATTTCATGAGAGGATAGCTTGAAAAACCTATTTTAGATTTTGTTCATATTTTGCATGTGTTTTGCAATCATTATATAGTTAACGTATAAAAATAAAAATTAGGGGTCACCGTTGAAATAAGTGATATCTATGTAACAGTCTCTCATTAAACTATCCCCTTGCATAATTTCTGTGTCCTGTAAATCCAGCAACAGATTTAAAACTCATGTGTTTTAGTTCACCTTTTTATTATGAAAATGTTGTACAAGTGATAAGGAATTAAAATTTGAAATTCTCTGGAACCTTCTTTACATTTTAAATAACTATTTTGCTAAATTAAACCAAAATGGAAAAGAGCTGTCGCCGAATGGCAGCCAAATATACCCCCTGCTCATCGAACTCTGAATCGATATGGTAAGACAGTGCAAATTTAAGTGGTTGTGGACACAATACAAGTATGGACACAATGATATAATCTTCAAAAAAGAACTTTTCGTAAGGGTGCCAAAGAGAAAGAACTCTGTCAAAATTAGACAAAAATTAAATTCACTTTTTTTTTGCCTCTTTGACTTTTTACACAAAAATCTTAAGCGTTAGGGAAATTTTACTACATCATTTTGAAAACAACAATTCAACAGGGAAACAATGAAAAGAGTGTTTCTCTCTTCCAGCTTGATTTCTAAATATCTACACCTTGAATTATTCTTTCAATAATTATCCAAGTCCAAAAAATCATTGCAAAGGGAATCAACGAAAGTCCCAGTCTAATTACCTCCCCTTCCTGGTTTCCAACAAAAAATATATTCCTTCATCTCAATATGTTGTCCTTAATTTGTGTAAAGTTTCATCAAAATCCTTTCAGTGGTTTAAGAGGAGTTGCGCTTACGAGGTAACCCATACATAGGGAATCTACTTAAAGACAGTCAAATTATCCCCCCTTCCTGGTTTCGAATAATAATTATATTTCTTTATGCACATATCAAGATAGTGTCCTACCTTTGTGTAAAATTTCATAAAAATCCTTTACGGTGGTTTAAGAGGAGTTGCGCTTTCGAGGTAACTCATACATAGGGAATCTATGAAAAGTCAAAGTCAAATTATCTCCCCTTTCTGGTTTCGGACAATAATTATCACTAGCAGATATGTTTTGATCTTGTTTGGCCATTTTGATCTTATCACGATCTTAACAAGCTTAACAGAATTTTGTTAAGACTCTGTAAGATATTCAGTCGTATTTCAAGATAATTGCTTTCAAGGACGATCAAGACCTGTTCAGTTTATTAAGATCAAACAAGATAACTACGTTCAAGGACGATCAAGATATGTTAAGTTTGTCAAGATCAAACAAGATCAAATCAGGATCTTGTTTGATCTAAACAAACTTAATTCGTCTTGATTGTTCCTGAACGCAAGTAACAAGTCAATCTTGTTTAATCTTGAATTATCTTAACACGTCTTGATCGTCCTTGAAATCAATTATCTTGAAAACCAACTTAAAATCTTACACTTTTTTAACAAAATTGTGTTAAGCCTGTCAAGATCGTGATAAGATCAAAATGGCCAAACAAGATCAAAACATATCTGCTAGTGTATATTCTTTCATGCACATCTCCATATAGTGCCCTTCCTTTATCTAAAGTTGCATCAAAATCCTTTCAGTGGTTTTAGAGGAGTTGCGCTAATGAGGTAACCCATATATAGGGAATCGATGAAAAGTCAAAGTCAAATTATCTTCCCTTCCTGGTTTCAGACAATAATTATATTCCTTCATGCACATCTCCATAAAGTGTCCTTCCTTTATCTACAGTTGTATCAAAATCCTTTCAGTGTTTTAAGAGGAGTTGCGCTTACGAGGTAACCCATATATAGGGAATCGATGAAAAGTCAAAGTCAAATTATCTCCCCTTCCTGGTTTCGGACAATAATTATATTCCTTCATGCACATCTCCATATAGTGTCCTTCCTTTGTGTAAAGTTTCATCAAAATCCTTCAAGTGGTTTAAGAGGAGTTGCGCTTACAAGAAGTGTGGACAGACGGACGGACAGACGGATAGACAGACGGACAGGGTGATTCCTATATACCCCAAACTTTGTTTGCGGGGAGTATAACAAGTATTAGACAAAAATGGCGGAATAATACCACTGAGACACCTTAAAATCAAATTGAATACCGGGGAAATCAAAATTGCATTTAATACAAAATCAGCCCAAACATCTCCTTGCAAAAAAAACTAAAATAAAAAAAAACCGAACAGTTGCAGTCAACAAAAGTGTTGTTCAAGGAAGGAAAATGTACCAAATTAAAAACACTTACATTGTGATGATCCTTTTAATGTTTTGTTCACGTTCACACTTCTGGTGCCATAATTGCTGGGGCGTTTTTTTTTTTTTTTTTTTTTTTTTTTTTTTTTTCGTTTATTCGTTTACTTTTCATGTGGTTTACATTTGTTTAACATGTGAATTGAAATGATTTTAGCATTTTTATTCTTGATTCTTGACGTTTAAATACTGAGGCTTTATTCCGTGTATTGCACTCGGTGGATGACCTTGGTACATGATCCAGCCTTATATTTCGGTATTTTTGGTGATGATGAGTACATCTTTCTGACTTTTAAGATTATTTTTAATTTAAATGCTATTCACGAGAGATAACTCCTTAAAACACGTGTACAGCATAACAAAATTTGCTGTTTCGTGTGCAACTTGAGTATATTTGTATTTTGAAAGCACTGGGTCGATTCCACTACTGGTACATGGTGAACCAGAGGTCTTCGAGGGTATTCACTTAGCCAATAGTCAACCTTGTCTGACATAAAAAATATTTTACATTGCGTTTCACATAAATTTACTGCTTTCATCAAATTATAATTCCTTAAAAATTCCGAGGCTACAGTCCGTGTATTGTACTTGGATGGATGTCCTTGATTCTTGATTTTGCCTCCTAATTCGGTATTTCTGGTTATGAGTACTTGTTCATATTCTCATATTGTTTGATTTAAATGCTGCTAATGAGAGGTTACTCATTGAAACATTTGTATAGCATAACAAAATTTACAGTTTAGTATGCAACTTTGGTATATTTTAATCTTGAAATCACCGTGTCGATACCACTGCTGGTGGACTAGAGGTCCCAGGTTGTATTCAATATTCAAGTAGTCAGACTTGTCTAAAATGAAAGATTTACCACCTCAAAATTTTAACCTCTTAAAAGTACTGAAAATTCATTCTCTGTATTGCAGTCGGTGGACGCTCTTGGTAATAGATGTGGCTTCCTATATAGTACATATAGTAGTTCTTTATTTTCTGTCTCACCTTTCCGTGAAGTGTTTTCAAAATTAAAAGATAATTTGCTGTAAACGTAGTAATTTTCGCGATGTACTAATTTCGCTACTTTTTCAGAGGACAAAAGACCGCAAAAAATAGAACCTGTGAATATTTCATAAACAATTAGACGGTATTAATAGGTTTAGTTGTTCCTGAAAACCGCCAAAGTTAATACCCGCGAATATGTCTCATTCTTGAATGTCCAAGAATTAATCAGAAAACTTTCAAAAGAGAAATTTGGATTTATGAAAAAACTGATAAAGAAAAAATGGCCGAAATTCTAAACAATATTGATTGGAATGCACTCCTTGATGATTTGGAGGATGTTGACGAAATGAACACTGCATTTACTGATACATTTCTTCAGATTGCCAGGGAGTGCATTCCAACCAAATTAGTTACTGTACGAAATAATGATAAACCATGGTTTACTGGTGAAATAAGACGAGAAATAAGAAAAAGAGATAGAATACGAAAATTGGCGCTTCAGACTAAAACTAAAAAAGAATCAGATATCCGTAAATACAAACAACAGAGAAACCGAGTAAATAATTTAAAAAAGATTGCGAAAGAAAATTTTGAAAAAAAATTAGACAACATAATTTTAGAAAATACCACGAATCCAAAAACATATTGGAAGATTATGAAAATGCTGATAAAATCAAACAATGGCTCCCACAGTGTCCCCCCGCTTCAGAATATAATAAATGATGATACTTTTGAAAGCATTGTTCACGATGATGACGAGAAATGTGAGCTTCTGAATAAATATTTTGGTACAATTTCTGACATTCTGGATGATAATGTAGCACTCCCTTATATTGATTCAAAAACTGAAAACGGGTTGAATGATATATTTATTGATAAAAACGAAATTGTCGACGTTATTAAAGTATCAGATCCAAACAAGGCTTCAGGACCTGATATTATTAGTCCCAAAATGTTAAAAGTTTGTCCGGAAATAATTGCTGAGCCCCTTCAAAAAATATTTAATAAATCTTTGAGTGACGGTAAATATCCATCTTCAAGGAAAATTGCCAATGTAACTGCCATTTTTAGAAAAGGTGACAATTCACTGCCCTCAAATTATCGTCCCATTTCCTTAATTAGTTGTGTTGGTTAAAATAATGGAGCGTGTGGTGTATAAGTATATCTTTAATCATCTCCAGAGGTATAAGCTTATTTATGAATACCAATCCGGTTTCTTGCCAAAAAATTCAACTGTGCACCAGCTTATAGAAATTTACAATTGTATTCTGAATTCATTAGAGAAAAAAGAGTTAAGTTGCTTTGTGTTCTGCGACTTCTCTAAAGCTTTTGACAAAGTTTGGCATAGAGGTCTTTTATATAAATTGAAATCGTATGGAATAAATGGTAATTTGCACAAATGGCTTAGTAATTATTTATTTCAACGTAAACAAAGAGTTGTTGTTAAAAGCTCTTCTTCATCCCTCCGTTCTATCAAGGCCGGTGTGCCCCAAGGGTCCGTTTTGGGCCCTTTATTGTTTATTATTTATATAAATGACATAGCTGATACATTAATATCGTTAACAAGACTATTTGCTGATGACACTTCTTTCAGCTTCTCAAGTGATGATGAATCACAAATACAAAATGTTATTGATCATGATTTGAATGCACTGAATGAATGGTCTCAAAAATGGCTTATGTCATTTAACCCCGAAAAAACAGAGATAATGGTATTCGCAAATACAGAAATTCCAGAGATGAACTTCGTTTTCAATGG
Source organism: Modiolus philippinarum (assembly GCA_002080025.1). Classification (NCBI taxonomy): domain Eukaryota; kingdom Metazoa; phylum Mollusca; class Bivalvia; order Mytilida; family Modiolidae; genus Modiolus; species Modiolus philippinarum. The sequence continues at coordinate 91,793 of MJUU01024077.1, forward strand.
GAAAAATATTCCTGTCGCACAATCGCATAAACATTTAGGAGTTACTTTCAGTGCAGATGCTAAATGGAATAAACATATTGAAAATATGATATCAAGTGTCTCAAAACATTTAAATATTTTACGTAAACTTAAATTTAAGTTAAGCAGGTCAAATCTTGAGAAACTATATTTAGTGTATATTCGTCCAATTCTTGAATATGCTAGTGAATTATGGGATAATTGTGGAATCGGAAATTCAAACAAATTAAGGCAAATGCAACTTGAAGCAGCCCGCATAGTTATAGGTCTTCCAAACTTTACAGGTAAAGTTGATATATACAAGGAAATTGGTTGGGAACCACTGCAATCCCGTCGTAATATACGTAAACTAAATATGTTCTTTAACATCCAAAATGGCGATGCTCCTTCTTACCTTAAAAAATTGATACCGCCAAGTATACAAAGCACGAGTATTTATCCCCTGAGAAACGGTGAAGATATTATTGTCCCTTTTTAGCTCACCTAGCCAAAGGCCACGTGAGCTTTTGCCATCACTTGGCGTCCGTCGTCCGTCGGTAAACTTTTCACATCTTTGCTATCTCCTCAGAAACCACTGGACCAATTTGAACCAAACTTTACAGGAATGATGTATGGAAGGTCCTTTACTAAGTTTGCCGAAATTTTTCCGATCCGCCAAAAAACATGGCCGCCAGCGCTGAACTTAGATTTGACATTGGACCCTATGGAAAAAAGCATATATTTGCTATCTCCTCTGAAGCTACTGAAGCAAATTGAACCAAACTTTACAGGAATGATGTATGGAAGGTCCTTTACTTAGTTTGCCGAAATTTTTT
>MJUU01024077.1:97779-108774 GCA_002080025.1 Modiolus philippinarum
CGGGGGTGACCAAGTAACTCGTCTTTAAATGTGGAATATAAATATATATGGTTAAGGGGTGGGGATATGAACTGATCTTACCATATTTTGAGATTTTACATATTAGGGTGTAGCCCCACCCCCCGGGCCAAAATCAAAATTCCGAAACCTTTGGCACAGACAACTCCCCAAGTGTTACTAGTGTACCTAATTTCATGTTTCTATCTTCTACGGTGTAGGAGGAGTTCTTGGACAATCGTTTTTAGACATTTTTAACCCCTTAGGGCATTGCCCCGAAGGGTGGGATCAAAATTTTGATACCCTCTTTCAACTTGGGAAAGGCAATATAAGTAGTGACATAAGTTCCAATATCCTAGCTTTAACACTTTTGGAGATATCTCCATTTATTGGATATCGCGAAATTTGTTTTTCGCTCGTAATTTGGCCCCAAGGGGTCGAATTCCAATTTTTAGGGGTCTATTCCCTAGTGGGTCATATACTCTTCCATGATGCCAAATTTTAAGTTTCTATCTGTTGCGGTTTCAGAGATATGCCTTGCAACTACAGACGTACGTACGTACGTACGGACGGACGGACTGCATTACATGATCCCCCCGCTTTCGCTAAGCAGGGGGATAACGAGGTAGAGGTAGAAGCAATTTAATTTATGTAAATTATTTGGCGTAAGTAAATAATTTGAGGTAAAAAATAAGATGTCTTTGAAATCGTGAGAATCAATGGAAAAACAAAAGACATTTATAAGAATTAAAGTGTATTTCATAACAAAATGAATGCTAATAACTGGTTATATACAAGCAATGCTTTCTTGTTTGGTTTGACAAGGCATTTAAATAAGGCACCCGATGAAGCCAAACAAAAAAAATGGAAATTAAAAAAAAAACAAGATAAATGCTAATGACTGGTTATAAATAATCAATGGTTTCTTGTTTGGTTTGACAGGGCATTTAATAGGACACCCGATGAAGCCAAACAAAAGGAAAAAAACGTATTTAAACATTCGCAATGCCTGATAATGTACCGTTACTTAAAAGACCATGATCGTATTTTTTTCGTTGCCATTCAAATGCAATTCCGAAAACGACGCGTGATGTCATATTGTTTTATAAAAAACTTTGAGCCTCTTCATTTTTGAAATATAAATCCAATTTGAATAATATAATAGTTTTAAATAGCAGGTTGAAATGTGATTCTACGTATGCATTAATAAAAATATGCCTGGCAGACATAGTTCAAACAATACAGGTTTGATCACAAAAGTAATAAATGAATCCAGTATTTGTATCATTGACAATATATCATCTTTTATAAGGGTAATTTCAGAGCAAACATCCCGGATATTGCGGTTGCTGATATAGCAACATTCTGGACAGCCAAGACGCCCTTTTAAAATAAGTAATATTCAACAGCTTTTGGAAATAACAACTAAACTTTTGTCTCCTTAGTACAGCAAGGAAAAAATGGAAGACCAAACAGTCAAAGCAAATTTATACTACAGCCACATGTACATTTTGTATGTTTAACTCGAATCGCATATGAATTCAATTCGAATTGTCAATATTTAATTCGCAAAAAACATTGAATTCGAATTGTCAATAGTCAATTCGCAATAACATTAACTGATGTTCGGACACAATGCGCTTTATTTTAAAATTAAGACATGAATTGTTTTCTATTGCGAATAAAGCTAATTTGAATTGACATATGCGAATTCAATTCGAATTACATGCAAACGTAATTGTACGATCTAACACAGAACTAATCCCTAAAGGGACTAAAAGTTATAGTAAAATGCTAAATTGTGAGAGTCCCTTTAATTCGGTAATTAATTATTTAAGTACGTAAATTCTATTATAATTTATATGTAGATTGTAATGTGTCTCCACTTGCAGTTAATCAAGTGTTTTAGTGCATCCTGTCAAGGACGTATATTTAAATATACATCCTTGATCCTGTATACATTTATATTTTGAATGGTCTTACATTGAATATTGTTAGATTTTTTAATTGACGTTTGAACTCTTTGGGTCTTTGTTAGATGTAGTGAGATGTTTCTGTCCCTTTGTGTGCATCATATTTCATTATGGTAATATCACAAAACTTAAAATATTTACTTACAATGTGTTCAATCTTGTTAATTGCCAAAATGCATTTTTCTCGATAGAACTAATCCGATTGTTTCCTAAATACCTAAAACAAAATTTTCAAAATATGACTATATTTAAAAGACTTAGATCGAATTTCTGTGAAGATAATATACTTCGGTTCCAAACAGATTCACAAAAAACGTATTTACGGTGGGGTGCAAAAATAATGTCTCGTTAAACCTAAAGTGGAGAGCAATCATGAACAAATGTCTAAGTTAACTTGAAGTTAACTTCTAGCATACTTAGAACATTCCTGAAATCCTGAGTATGTTTGGTCCTAGAATCATGACCTTCCTTGTTCCGTCAGTTCTAGCTATGAATGATGCTCAAGGCTGCTGTGGTCATGATCGTTCGACCTATGCCTACATGATTTTTCTTGCTACTTCTGTTATTTTATCCCGAAAAGTTCCTATCGTTGTCCATGTTTCTCTATTGTCATTTTTTGTTTTTCATGTGCGGTTCACTAGTGGATTGTGGCATGTGATTATGGCTTTCGGCCATTGTAGATGTTTCCTGTTATCTTTTCTACATTAATTGTTTAAAAAAAACTTTTTGTATTTGAATAGATGAGCTAAGTGAAATGAGACAGGTATAAAAAAAATCCAACTCTATTTTAATGTTCTGTTTGGGTAATATCTTGAGGGGCTGAATATTGTTAAACTCTAGTTGAAGACCCTCAGGCGACATCAAGATGAAGACAGGAATAAAAAGCCCTGTCCTTGATAAACTGGGGTTTTCTATGTATCGTGTGCGTTTTTGTCACATGTACATTCACTCCATATCCTTTCATTTTTCCTAAGTAAATGTGCCAAATGCGAAAATTCTCTAAAGACATGTTCTTTTTGGTCAATACGGAGTAACGCAAATGGGCAGGCTATGTAAAAGCTCTATTTTCAGATTCTATTTTGATAATGTGAACCAACCACAATGTGTCGAATTTCTGAAAATCAAATATGTTTTTACTATTCGAATCTTTGTATCCATTCTATAGATAGTTCTATAGATAGTGTATTTTGCTCCAGATGAATTTTCTGAATCCATATACATGTAGTTTACGAGGTGTAATTTTAATTTCGTTCTTAAGGTAGATCGACACTAATGCACGGCGCAATCGATTGGCGCATTTGCGTAACACGAGTCGGATGCGGAAGTGACTTGATTTTCAAGCCGGAATATTTTTATTTTATTGTTTGAATATATAGGTTAAGACCTACACAATATCTTAAAATAAAAAAAAAAATATGTCTGATGTCTTTATTAGGATCGAACTACCTTAATGTTGTATATTTTTAGCCGAGTTGCAACAAAGTTGAACTCGGCTATGGAAAAGGTTTATTTGTAACAAACAAGAGAAGATTTCTGCTATTTTGTATAAATTGTTGTACAAATTGCATGAACATGATATTTTTCATTTCAAATGGTTACTTTGTATTGAGAATATTCTAAATGAATGTGGTTATTCTAATCTTTGGATATCACAAAATGTAACTAATAATGTATTTTTGTCAAGGAATGTAAAACAAAGATTATGTGACCAGTTTAAACAAAAATGGGCTGCAAATGTTTTTAATTCACCAAAATGTCTTAATTATAGAATTTTTAAATGTAATCATGGTTTAGAAAAATATTTACTTGATTTGCCAGATGATTTAAGGAAAGCATTATATAATTTTAGATGTCTCATTCATAAGCTTCCTATTGAAAAAGGTAGATTTTGGGGTATTGAACGTGATGATAGAATTTGTGACATCTGTACCAGTAATTGTATAGGTGATATTTGAATGTTTTTTTTTTTCAATAATGAACGTAAGTCATTGTGGCCACGTAATTTAACTAAAAATCCAAACACTGACAAATTTTATAACTTATCTAATTTAGATACCTATAATGTTTACCATAAACTTTTGTTTATATTCACATTCCCCTGTTGGGGACTTGAGAAATAAAAACTTGAAACTTGAAGCTATTGGTTTGGTGTTGCGGGCTTGTCAAACATTGGTTTCCGGATGGTAACTCAAAAAGTTAACATTCAATTAAATGAAACTTTGATATATTGTTGGGTACTAAGAGGGGAGGAACCCTATTGATTTAGGAGAAAGTAGGTCAAAAGTCAAGGTCACAATGACCGAAAATAGACTGAAAATTTGAGAACAATTTGGTTTCCGGATGATAACTCAAAAAGTTAACATCCTATTGAAATGAAACTTAATTATATTGTTAGGTACCAGGAGGGGAAGAACCCTATTTATTTTGGAGGAAGAAGGTCAAAGGTCAAGGTCACAGTGACCGAAAATAGACTAAAAATTTCAGAAAAATTTGGATGATAACTCAAAAAGTTTACATCCTATTGAAATTAAACTTAGATATGTTGTTGGATATCAGTAGGGGAGGAACCCTATTGATTTTTTAGGAAGTTAGTCAAAGGTCAAGGTCACGGTGACCAAAAATAGACTGAAAATTTCAGAAAAATTTGGTTTCTGAATGATAATTCAAGAAGTCTACATCCAATTGATATGAAACTTGGATATATTGTTGGAATGAAACTTGGATATATTGTTGGATACAAGGAGGGAAGGGACCCTATAGATTTTGGAGAAAGTAGGTCAAAGGTCAAGGTCAGCGAAGGTTACAGTGACCGAAAACAGATTTATATATATTGAAATGTCAAGACATGAAACTAGAAATAGACCTTCTTCAATTATTAGAATTTTTTGATATTAGGTAGGAAAAAAAAAAAAAATAGACAATTTTAGAAATATTCGGGTCTTTGTGCACCCTGGTGCCATTTAGATTTTTTTTATTGTTTGATAGTTATTACTAAAAACATTAATACGCCACTCTTTTCTTGGTTCCAGGTGCACAATATTTATTGCTTGTGTTTGTCAATATTGCTGTTATTTATAGATTGTTTTGTTAATATGTATCGACTGTCCGACCATGTTCTAATTGCGTATCTTTTACTAAGAAAACATATCGAGTGGGACAATTTATTTTCGGTTCAAATTCTATTTAAGTCACTAATATATAGACTTAATCTAAAGTGAGTTATATGAAATCTTTATTTTCATGTTCAATTTTGGTACAAATGTGCTGAATATGTAAAATTTCTGTTTGTATGTTCATTTTAGTAGTATTGACGAAAGCAAATATATCAGGTTTGTTAATTTACAATTTTTATAATGTAGTAATATTGACTAAATCAAATATGTTGAGTATGAAATATATCTATATTTTATGTTGTATTTTTGAAATATTGACTAAATTCATTTTTTGTTTGGAATGAAATGTCTTTTTTTTTTTCCTTTTGAAATATGGACTAAAATAATGTGTCTTGTATGTGAAATCCTTCTTTTTTGTCAATATGGGCAACAATAAACCTTTTAAGTATGCAAGATCTCTATTTTCATGTTCTAAATGAAGTACTAATTGCTAAATCAGATGCAACCAGATGCAACCAGTGAGGTAAAAAAGCATGGATGTAGCGTTGCGCGACAAATAGCAATGAATTCCGCTCAAACCTGTACTAGGGGCCGTCTTGAACTTGCTTTGAGGTGTGAGTAATGCTCATTGTTGAAGGCCTAATGGTGACTTCAAGATGAAGAACAACAATAAAAGCGTTATTCCATTGCTAGGTTTTACCATGTTTTTGTAGAGACTTTGTCTCATGTGCATTTACACCTTGACCTTTTTTTGTCTTTTAAAGCAAATGTATAATTATGAAATGCGTATTTTATTGTTTTCTCTGAGTAAATCTCTATTTCAATAACCTGTCTGGAAAGTTAAATATGTTGGGTATGTAAAATAGTCGAAATGTTTATATAGACTTATATTCCAATTTACAGATGTAAGCCTCCTTTTGGTTAGATGACATTCCTTGAATGTCAACATATATTCGGAAAACTCTGAGTTTATATAAGGTGTCATGGAAATTAATAGCATCATAACATGAAAACAACATGGTGGAATTGATAAGAGTTACTGTCCCTTAACATCCAGTGTATGTCACCCCTATATACCCCGTCTGAAACCTGAATAACATATAAAGGAATTTTGTTGGTATGCAAAATATCTGTTTTGAAATGCGAACAAAACTAACCAAACAAATTTTTGTCAATTTCTGCCTCAATTCTGTGCAAAATTTTTAAATCTTTAAAAGTCAGAATAAAGGGGTGTTGAAAATGAGTTCTAGCCCCGAACCCCTTCTTGATCAGCGATTGTAAATCATATGTGTCGGATATTTAAAAAATATATATTGACATATTCTATTACAATATGTTTATGACTTTAAACGAATGAAAATTCCGGTGAATCATCTGAAAGTTGTGTAAATAAAGGTCACAATAGAATTTTTGTGGATCTGGCAAGAGAAGTTACGAGAGCGGTCATAACTACAACAGATCAAAATCAGAGCTGACATGGCTAGAATAGTTCAGAGTTGTCATGGATAAAACGGGTCCAAAATTCGATTTATGAGTATTTCTAGAGCCGACTTGCTACCTGTTTTATGCAAATGAGTATTTCTAGGGCCGACTTGGTACCTGTTTTCAGCTAACTTAGAGGGACCATTAATCATGATTAATGGTACTCCAAGTACTTGATGAGACATTATGTCTGCATCCAACTCTACCTTCAAAGTGTCTTTTTATAATTTTGGTTTTTGGTTATGTTTCATAACATTAATATAAAAGACATATCGGACGACAAATTGTTGATTTTTACAATTTTCAATTTTTGAAAATTAAAGGCAGGTCCGTGTATGAAACGGCAGTTCCATTTTCTATCAAAATGGAAAATGAAAAATGGAAAAACGAACTCATTTTCCATTTTTAATTTTAAAATTGGAAAATTGAAAAAAAATGGATTCATTTTCCATTTTCCATTTTAAATCAAAAATGGAAAATGAAAAAGCGGATTCAATTTTCCATTTTTCATTTTAGGTCCAAAATGGAAAACGGAAAAAACAGGTCCCAGTTTTCATTTGGTAATAAACTTAAGTATTAACAAATGGATTCTAAGGTTTAATTCACATTCTTTTTTTCATTATAAGAAGAAGTTATAGCTAAAAATGGTGCTGCAACATTCACGTGATCACACAGAATGGCTTAGCTAGATCCTCATCAGAAAGAAATTGCTGAGCTTATTGCTCAAAGTAATACATATTCCGAGATTTCGGAGATTCTCTATATTCAGTATGGGATTGAGAGATGAGGGTCAGCACGCACTATTCATATATTTCGTCTTATGTTTCAAAAACAATTTCAGATAAAGATCATGTTCAACTGCTAAAATGTCTAGCATGACAAGATCTACCCAGATGGATATTTTGAAGAAAAAAAATTAAAATACCTGTAGAGGAATTATTGCCCTTTATGTATCAAAGTTATTTATTTGTCTTTTATTTAAAAAAAAATTGAGATCGAGGTCAAGTTTTAATTGCAAAAATGTCCAGCATGTCAAAAGCTACATTTCATTGAATATGGTCAATTCAAGTTGCCGCCAGGACAGAACTTATATTAACATTGGACTTTATGGCGAATATATAAAAAGATCTCTTCTCCTCTAAAACTACCAGGCCAAATTAGTTTTTAGTCGACCTTCTTTAAAAATGTGCCCGGCAAGTCATAATAACATTCAAGACGGCCACAGCAGGGTCAAAGTTTGACATTGGACCCCATGGAATGCCTGTAAAGCCTCAGTCCGACTGTCACGTTTCAAGCCTCCGGTTTTACTACGTTTTATATGGCCATGTTTCGTGTCATTTTTGTAATATGTTAACGGTCTCTACGTTTTACTAGGTTTATACTACGGTTTAGTACATTTCCCTAAGTTTTGCGCGGTTTTACTACGGGTTACTTGATTTGAATTATCCAGGTTTCACAACGTTTTAGTACGTTTCGTCCGGTAAAAACTACGTTTTAGTAGGTATTGCTAGGGTTCGTTACGTTTCAACTACGGTCTGCTACGTTAATGGTAGGTTTCAGTGCGTTTTTGTACGGTTCACTACGTTACTGCTACGTACCACTACGAACCAGGTATTTGTTAGTGTTGATGTCAGTAATAAACATCATAAAAGTTAAATGTTCAGTTAGCTTCCTTCTCTCACTAAAACAAGAAGCGGGGTCGAGGACGGGGCCGTCGTTAAGGGCGATTCGAAGGCGGGGTCGAAAAAGTTCAAAACTTAATTAGTCTTGGTCTTAGTGTTCTCAAAGTAATATCTTTTTAAATGTCAAGTTTTTTCCATAACTCCATATATTTTCCTCCTTTCAGTCGAGTGATAAAAATTATTATGAAGTTGATAAATGACGATACTGAAAAGGCTATTTTGGCCAGCACAACTAAGGCTTCTCAAGACACTCGGATAATTTAGTGACGTACAAATGTAGCAACATTCAGAACAATCCCATCTCCTCCTAAATTTTATGAGGAAAACCATAAACAGAATAATTTAGGCCTTCTCCATATCAGATTATCTCTACTTTCAAGACCCGAATTCCCTATGATCATTGGACGCGTTAGCCCCGACTCACAGAGAAATTCCAGCCGCAGAAATAAACTAGATGGCGCCTTGCTCTATAGAAATCCTAAAAGGGAATGATCGTGTTGTTTAAAAAAAAATCAGGGTTCCAGTTTTTACCGCCTAACAATAAGTTGCAAATAATTATTCACTAGAATCGGTGAATTTGTTATAGTTTATATGTAACTTACACCAATCACCATACTTATTCTGGACACCCTCATATTCTCCAAGTATAATGATTGTCGTCGTGATCCTCTTAAGAGAGCATATTTCGCAGCTTCCATGTCGTGATATTCATGCAGAAGCCGCATCAGGGATATGTTGAAAAGGTTTTATATCCGCATTTGAAAATGCGGACGTGATTGAAAGCCCATAAAACATCAAAAGAAAAGAAGAAACATTTTGGGTGCAGTGTTTTTTATAAATTTTATCTGGAACATATCGCTTAATAAACAGATAACTTATGGGTAATAGATAAGCACATGATCAATCCTTAATAAAGTATCATTCAATAAACTTAATTCATGTCAATACATTTAAGCGTTTGCGAATCGTAGAATTCTCCTACATATCCCCAAAACAAAGGATTAAGATTAGTATTTCATTGAAAGTAAAAGCCACGAATTGTTTCAAAGAGCACAAAAAGTGGTATTGTAATGCTGTTAGGGTGGGGATTAAAAAAGTGTTAGACTTTATGTTCTTTGAAAGGGAATTTAGGGACACGCTAGTAACCACGCCATAATAAACTGAACTCAGTAAAAAAGGGCACTGTCAGATCCGGACTTTTTTTATAAGAGTGGATCCTCTACCTGACTAGCTCAGATGGACCAGTCCCAAGAATTTCATGTATTTCATAGAGCTCATTAAAATTAATGCAGTTGGAGTTGACATATGTGTTATTGTCTCATGTTCATTTACTCCATATCCTTTCGTAAAATATGCACAAAAATCCGACATTTGGGTATCGAGGCCCCTTACCCTTCCCCACCCGATGCTTTGGGACTAACTTTTAAAAACTATGGAATAGTTGCCAATTAGGGATAGAAATGAAAGTACATGTAATGCCTTGTCAGTCCAGGAAAGACATTTTTCAAGTTAAAACATCCAATACATGGGTTGCGCATCCTTTCCATTCCGGATTTGACTCGTCATTAGTAGTTGATATGGCAAAAAGCCGTAGGTTTTCAAAAAACGTTTTTTGAAAACCTACGGCTTTTCCCCATAGTTAACTACTATCTACGGGACTAACGAAAATAAGCAATTGTTATTCACTACAGTTGAGACGGGTAAAACGGGCTAGATTCTTAGTTCACTCACATTTTTTACGTTGCTTGCATGACACGGGTTATACATAACACTGACGTGTATCTCTGGTTCTACACTTTTGATTCCTATACATTTCTAGTAAGTCTGACAGGTCGTCACCAGTTACTCTCTCTATAACAAATATATTGTTAAAAGGATAATATAAATATACGATTTCCCTCCCTTCACTCACATTTTTTACGTTGCTTGCGGTTTAAGCATCTCATAAGTAAAACAAAAATCTTATAGGTTTTACTCTTTTTCCATCGCTCAAGACTCTTGTTTATCCTGTTTAAGACACTGCTTATAAACTCTATCATTTTTATATAAGAAATAAAAATAATAATCCAGTAATAAAAAAAAAATGTTTAGAGGAACACAGTTCTGTGATAGATATGAGTATTGTAACTTTTTACTAGATACTCCTATAAGAACTCCAGAAAATGGTCAACAACAAACAAAAACGGACTACAAATTTAGCATAAACGATAGGGCTTCGTTTTATGACTGGTATAATGGGTATTTTTTAATCAAGTTTAAAGTNTAAATTAGATGGCCGAGTTTTCTCACTCGATCCCATTTAGTGGTGAAGACTCCAAAATGGAATAACAAGTTTTACGGTATATGTATATACATGTATTGTACAATTGTTCAAATTGACAATTACTAGTATTTGCTAAGTGCGAAACGGCGAGATCATTATTATAGTAAACACAGTGTATGCGAAAAATAGTAACTACATTAATAAGCATTGTATTTAATTACCTAATTTGTTGTAGTTATTATGCATATCATGTTCTGTCTGTCATGTTTTTTGAATGTATATATAAGTTAATATTGACCTCTTGTTACACATTTATGTATGGGTTTGAGTGTTTTCAATAAAATCTTGAAATCTTCATTTTATTACAGTAATAATTACTTGATTATTGTTTTTAATAGGGTATTAAAATTTGGCAAATGGTGTTGACAGATGTCTTGAGCTTACTTTGAGGTATGATCACTCAACCTTGAACTTACTTTGAGGTA